>PVKA01001535.1:124761-144396 GCA_004027165.1 Ctenomys sociabilis
TTTTTTTTTTTTTTTTTTTTTTTTTTTTTTTTTTTTTTTTTTTTTTTTTTTTTTTTTTTTTTTTTTTTTTTTTTTTTTTTTTTTTTTTTTTTTTTTTTGCAGTGCTGTTTATATTTTAAAGAAACATTGGCGGTAACCTCATAGAGTTATGTGTAGTTTTCTAGTATTTTGTTGGTATTTGATAGCTCGTTAATTCAGTAAATATTAAGTATCTACTATGAGGCTGTCATAGTTAAGTACTTCTGAAATATCAGTAAACAAAACAGACAGGCTCCTTTTTGGGTTTGTATTCTGTCAAGCCAAGGAAGCATAATAAATTAAGAGATCATGTACAAGCACACTGGAAGCCAAGCTGTGGAAAGGAAGAGAAGTAGGGCAGGAAGGGTGTACTAGGAGTACTGGAAAGGGACATGGGATTTGCAGTGTGAAATGAAGGGATCAGTGAGGCGGTGTTCAGAGAGTAAACAGTGTGACCTCACCTAACCTGTTGTCATTAGGTTTTTTTTTGAGCAGGGGTCTTGTTTTGTATTGTAGGTTGGCCTTGAACTCACTATGTCATCCCAGCTGGCCTGTACCATGGCAGTCCTCCTGCCTCCTCAGTTCTGGGATTACAGGGATCTACCAGCACACCCAGCTTTGTCTTCTTTATGTTTGTCTTCTGTATTTTATATTTTTATATATTTTAGCCCTGTGGAAAAGCCATTGTTCTTTTAAATGCCAATATTGACTGATGTATATCTGCATACTTTTTATTCCTCTCTGGGAATGAAGAGTTGTGTGTTCTAAGTAGGGTAATTTTCTGGATGAATCCTTATAAGAAATTCTCTTAGCTTTCACTCATCTGAAAGTGTTTTTATTTCATATCAGGAGAGGATGTTTTCTTTTAGTGTGGAATTGTAGGTTGATTGCTTTTGGGTTCCTTTTTTGATCTCTGCAACTTAGAGAAGTCATTTTATTATCTTGTTCCGTTATTTTTGATGAAAAATTAGTTGTTGAGGAGGCTAAGGCAGGAGGATCACTGAGTTCAAGGCAACCTGGACTATATAGTGAGACTTGCTCAGAAGGTCTAAATAAATAAATAAATAAAATCAATAATGCAATCAGCAGTATAAAAAATAAAAAGAAAAATTAGTCGTTAGCTTTATTTCTGTCTTAGGGCACTATACTTTATTTTCTTTGGCTGCTTTCAAGATTTTCTCTTTGACTTTAGTTTTTAAAAAGTACTTGCATGTCAGTGGGACAAGATTTCTTTTACATCCTGCTCAGTTCTGTAGAGCTTCGTCATTCATGTGCTAGAGGCTCATGTGTTTGGTAAGCTTTAGAAAAATCAACCTGTATTCTCCAAATATTACTGTGTTTTATTTATTAAATGTATGTTAAATCTTTTTTCCGTTTTTGTAAACACTCTTGTATTTTATCTCCTTTACATTTTATATCCGTTTTTCAAAAGATCTTGGGTCCTCTGCTTTACTGTTTGGACTTCTTAATGTCAGTGATAGTATTTTCCAATTCTGGAGTTTCTGTTTGACTTGTATATGAGAATTGTTGAACTTTGCTGAAATTCTCTAGCTTTTTTTCCCCTCCTCTGAAAATATTGACTGCAAAAATCTTTGGTAATTTCAAAATTTGAATGATGTCTTTTAAAATTATTTTATTCCTCTTACTAGCTCATCTTTCTAAAAATTTTAGGTTGATAAGAAATTTATGTAATACTTGCCACTTAACTGCTTTATGTCTGTAATTCAAGGTTTTTTAAAAAAGGAATATAGCCGGGCATGGTGGCGCATGCCTGTAATTCCAGCACGTGAGAGGCTGAGGCAGGAGGATTGTTATGAGTTCGAGACCATCCTGAGCTACAAAATGAGGTTAAGGCCAGCCTGAACTGCATAGTGAGAACCTGTCTCAAAAATGCAAAAAATAAAGTAAAATAAGGAATATGCATATTTGTATAACCGTTGCTGTTACCTAATTTCAGACTATTCCTGTCACCTGAAAAAGAAACCGCATATCTTATGTCAGTTGTCCCCATTTTTCCTCCTTTCTATCCTCTGGCAAAACTAATCAACTTTTGTGGCTCTGGATTTACCTGTTTTGGGTATTGCACATAAATAGAATCATAAAATGTGTAGCCCTTGTGTGCAGCCTCATTCACTGGGCTTCAAGCACATCTGTGATGTGGCATGTATTCATTTTTTATTATTTTGTAGCTGAATTATCTTTTTCAGCAGCTGCATTCAGACACTACACTTTGTTCATCTGTTGGGAGGCTTGGGCTTCCCCATCTTTTGGCTGTGGTACATATGGGTGTGCAGACTCTGCATGGGTGCTGTGCAGAGTCCTGTGTGGATACCAGCAGTAGGGTGGCTGCGTCGCATGGCAAGGGTTCAGCTTTTTGAGCAGCTGCCAAGTTGTTTCCAGTGGCTATACCTTTTTACAAGCATCTATGAGAATTCTTGTTTCTCTTCATTTTTCCTGCATTTTGTGTAGTTTTTACTTTTATACCTTTCATTTTACTGTTACTTACCAGGTTTTGATGCCATTTGATAGCCCCCATGTTGGGTGTTGGATATTCTGTTTTGTAGAGTGTTGTATAATCTTCATTGGACTATCAGACATTACAGATATGCACTTCAGAAGACCAAGTTTGTTGTTTTTTTCTAAAGTGACTTGTTGTTTCCTGAGGAGTGGTGGATCACCTTGAGGCTGTTGGAGGTTGCTGATGAGACACGTGGGGACGGAGGGATCTAGTTTAGTTTAGGCCTCTGTTTGAAGAGAGACTTTGAAGTCACAACAAGAGAACTTGGGTTTGTGAAGACTCCTGTCATAGGTTCTATTCTGACCTTTGCTGTCCAAGCCCTGGGCAGCCAGTGTCTGCTTGGCTCTTTGGCCTCTGTTATTTTCTAGTAATTTTCTTGAACTCCTGCTTTTTCTAAATTTTCTTCTTTTCTAAATTTTCTTCTTGGTCCTTTTTTCTTTAGTTTCCTGCTTTCTGGTGGTCAAAACTGACTTTTCAGTCCAGAAGGTCTGCTGTTTTCTACATGGGCTGTCTTACCTATAGTCAGAAAATGTAAGGAGAAGCCTAGGCAGTTGTACTAGTCTTATGTCCTTCCTTCCTTTCAAGAGGTATAGTTCTATCTGTTCCTCTTGGACTAGGTTATAACATAGAATCCTCCAGTTGTATACATTTTTGTTATAGTGTTATGACTTTGTTTCTTTCCTTTTATTTATTTGTGCTGGGAGTTAAACCCAGGGCCTCATACTTGCCAAGCAGGCACTGTGCTGCTGAGCTATATCGCAGAAGCCTGTGACTTTTTCTGGGATGGGGTCTTGGTCTATAATTTAGGCTGACCTTGAACTCACTATGTAGACTGGGCTGGCCTCAGGCTTGTAGTCTTCCTACCTCAGCCTCTGGAGTGCTAAGCTTATGGATCTGGGTCACTATACCTGACTCAACAGATTTTTTTATGTACAGCAGTTCTGGGGAATTGAACCTAGAGTCTTAGCACTGAGTTATATCCTCAACCTTCCTATCCTTTTTCATTTAATTGTAATTAATTAATTCTTTGGTTTTTTAAGACAGGGTCTTGTTACATATTACAGACTGGTCTTGAATTCATGTAATGTAGGATGGCCTTGAACTCAGAGATTTTTCTGCCTCAGTCTCCTGAGTGATGGCATTTGCCACCATTCCTGGTTTAGAATTTCATGACTTTTGTTACCAGGAGCACTAGTTTGGTATAAGTCACTTGATCGTAATGGTAATGACTAGTTGTTTTATGAATTAAGTTAATGATATGCAAAGGGTAGTTAAAAGTAAGTTATGATTGGAATTTTTTGTGAAAATTGAACAAGATTAATTGTTCAAAGATATAAATTGGATAAGAATATAAGATGAAAGTTTATGAGAAAATAAGCAGTTACCTAGATGTGCTAGCAAAGAAATTAAAATTCTGAGTTTGGCTGTTACAGTTATGCTTGGTTATTTCTGTAACTGGGTAGTGATTGATGAAAAAATTGGAATATAGAGTGCTTATGTGTCTTGGCTAAAGAAGTGTGCTGTATACAACCATGCTCACAAAATCTGGACAGGTGCAGAGTACATACCTGGCCATCAGGTAGCGTGGAGGAAGTTGCTAAGTGAAATGTGGTACTCAGATCAATGAGAAGCAAGGACAGAAGGCAGAAGTAAACCTGAAAAAATAATGCCTTCTTCACCTCCTACATCCTTAAAAAATAAAAATAAAGGTAAAAAAAATAGATGCTTGGGGAAAAAATAAAACTAACCTTTTGGTTTCTCTACCGAAATATCCCCCAGAAGAGAAACAGATGCTTTAGACCGTCTTGTGTCTGTGATTTTCCTTTCGCCCTTTTGTGAACTCTCAAGGTTAGTCAGTGGTTTTCTTCAAAATTTCATTAGGAAATTTGCCAAAGGCATCCTTTTGAGGCAGCTGTCTCTGTACCCTTGGAGGCCATCAGTAATGTTTCCAATGTATAGCAGTAGTTGGCACAAAAATGTTGAACTGAACTGTTGTCTTTGTGTTATAAAACATTCCTCCACTGCTACCTCTCTCCCCAAGAACCCACTAGACAATAAAACATATATCATGTTTTAGGACTTTGTTCTTTTATTATTTTTTGTTTCTGCACCTTTTCATGTAAAAGCCATCATTAGTAAATGTTTCCAAATGTTCACAATGAAAGACTTCAATTTTTAAGCATAATTTAAATACTAACAAAGATACATTACAAAATGGTTTATAAGTAAATGAGAGTTGCATTTGTAAAGAACCAAAATTTTCATTTCACTATTGAGAATTTATAAATTAAAATACACTGTAATTGTGGTCTACTTTTATCTAAGGTGTTTAGATGCTGTGTGTTTGTAAAATGTTGGAGAGTATTAAACATGATACTAATAACTACTTTGAATGTATTAGGAGAAATTGAAATGCATTTGTTTTGTTCCTGTTCAATTTAATAATATAGGCAACTGTTATTCCATATGCATCTTTAATATATTAGTCCAACTGTGTCTTGTTTTGCTAAACTGTCTTCTTTCAGCCACCCACACAGAATATGCCTATGGGTCCTGGAGTGATGAATCAGAGCGGCCCCCCCCCACCGCCCCGTGCTCACAACATGCCTTCAGATGGAATGGTAGGTGGGGGTCCTCCTGCTCCACACATGCAGAACCAGATGAACGGCCAGATGCCTGGTAAGTTTTTCTCCTCTAAGACATTAACACCAGAGTTGCTTAGCAACTGAAACGACATGGGGGCTCAAGGGATACTAGATTGTTGATGACAAAACTGCTTTGAATGCCCCCGAGTACACGCTCTCTTAGAGTTTGTTAGCTACAGAGCTACGTGACCTGTATTCAGTGTTTATCGGCTGCCCTTGGGCTTTGATGTAGCTGACACACAGCGTTCCTCTGCTGAACAGAACTGGCTAAATTTAGTCTGTCTGAAACTGTGCAATACAGTTGGCTTTAGAAGCTTTTTGGGAAGAAAAGGCATGGTGCCATGGCTTTAGAATTAACATTGTTTAAAAAGGTTTCAACATTTCCTTGAGTTTTTGTTTACTTAAAATTTTCATAAATAGTACCTCTGGAAAAAAACACATGGGGAGAAGAAACAAAAACAGTTACTAAAGTGTTACTACTGTTTAGCATTTTCTTATTGGTATTATTAAAATTGAATGTAGATTTTTATGAATATGTTTTAATAGTGTAATATAGATAGGAAAATTGATTCCGAGGCAAAATTAAACTGAAAATAAGGTAAGCTTTTTTGTAAGCTTTTTTATATATTTCTCTTTATCCATTTTAACTTCAGAGTCACTGGAGTGTTGTGTTTTCAAGTCATTGGGTGTTACCTAGTTATTCTTTCCTGAAAAATATCTTTAAGCTATTTTGGTTTTGTAACAAGGGCAACAACCCATACTCATTGTTTTTGGTGGAATATTTTCTTTACTATGAGAATATTTTTATTTTTTATTTTACTTTTTACATATTTAGCACAGGGTCTACAGGATCTCCCTGCGTAGACTGAGCTTCTAATGAATCTCCTGTTTTCTGCCTCTCAAACGCTGGGCTGCATGCCACCATGCCCAGTCGCAGTCCTCATCTCAGCTGGCCCTGGGGGCAGGGCCAGCACTGCATGCCACGGATCGAACCCCCGCTGCTATACTATTTTTACTTTTTAAGGACAAAAATTTTATTTACTAGCAATAATTATATAATTAATTAAAAATTAAAATAACAATTGCTAAAATTAGTAGCATCCTTAGAATAGTGTCTTTTCCAGCTGATTGTGCCATTGGTAGTGCTCGGATGACATAGTAGAAGAAACAAAGGGAGCACAGGTGAAGAGACCAGGTAGCCTGTGTTAAAGACAGATGTGTGACTGATGGTGTCAGAGTGGATGAGCATCGGGGGCTACCTCGCACAGCCCATTAGGGCTTGCAGCGTCAGTGGCTCACATGCAGCATGGAGGTCGGGTAAGACATAACTGCCTTTAGGTTGCACGGAAAGCTGCTCGCTAGGTCCACATATGGTGCTCCAGAAGCATTGTTTGTAAAATGAAAAGGGCAGCACGAGTGCAGGCTGGACAGGAGTTCTGGGACTTTTATGGTAGTACTTCTAGTTAGGATTTTGATTTAACACTCACAAGACAGTGAAGTCTATGACCAAGAACACATTGAAAAGCATACACTTGTTGATCTGACAGTTCTGTTTTTCTGTAAGGTCACTTAGAATGATTATATTCTTTTTATAAGATAAAAAACAGCCATTTCTGATCTAGAATGTCCAGAACACTGCAGAACGTCTAAAAAATAGTTAAGAGATTCTCCTAATCAATGGCGTTTATAGCGAGGTGTAGGAGAAACTAAAAGGCCAGTAATTTATATCTTCTTTAAAGCATCTAGCCAACAAGTTGACAGATACAGTGAAGGTTTTTTTTCCAGTATCAGGGATTGAACTCAAGCCTTTGCGCTTGCCAGGCAGGTGCTTATTTTACTGAGCTATCTTCCCCAGCCCAAGTTTACGAATACAAACTTCATCTAGGTCTTAATGTCCTGTTTTCATTTTAATATATTTATAATTTAATTTTATATATTTATAATATAATTTAATAGAGCTGCTTTTGCTAATTGAGCTTGGCCAGATTACCTCTTAGTCACAATTCCTAATTAAATTGATTAAAAATTAATATATGTCTATGGAACACAAATCAGAAAGTGTCAAAGGGCAGATAGTACTTCCAAACAGTTTTAGAGATGCATTGGTAATCCTTGAAGATGTGTTCTCTTTAGAAAAGTGTGTATACTTTTTTACCTTTTTTCTTTTTTTAATAAAAAACACAAATGACAGCACTTATTTAATGACTGTTTTTGTATCATTCCTTCTCAAAGAGTTAGAGACCTTAAAGAGCATCATTCTCTCATCCAGCCAAGTGTATAAAGAGCTATCTTATTCTTTTTGGTGACTGTATCATTTTGATTTTTTTTAAAAAATTGAATGTGGCCTAATTTATTTTAACAGTTCCCTTATGAAATAAGGTTATTTTTAGTACTTTGGTATAATAAATTGGACACCATGAATATATCTATAAAATTATATATGTATGTTTTGCATTCACAGAAAGATTCATACACACAAACACACATTATAACTAAAATTGTTGGATTAGAAGTATATGTACAATTAAGAATTTGATAGCTATTCTCAAGTTGCTGTGTATTACAATAATACGGTCAGTCCCAACGATGTCTGTACTTAGCTCCACATGGTTGAATCAGAACTTCGAATCTGAAAATCTGAAAGATGAGTACTGGGCTGTACAGTTATAGCGTGCGGTCCTGCTACACATGGAGCAGCTCATTTACGGACCTGTGTGTAGCTCTCATGTGAGCTGGTCACTGCTGACCTTTGGGCCCCCCCTGCCCTGCCTGGACTTACTGTGGGGGACTTGTGTGCTAGTGATCCGCGCAGTCTGCGATCCATCTTGTATGGAATCTTTCCTTAGTTCTGTCTTTTGGTCTTGTTTTTGGTCATGTTGAATTTTTTTATTTTTTCATGGTCTCATTTATCAAATTTTTAATGGCTCTGGGCTTTCTAGTACTCTTACAAATTCTGTAAATTTATGGTTTCTTTTTTTTGTATTTTCAGGAAGGGTCTACAGGGTGTTCGGGATCTCACTACTAGATCAGACTGTAGTGATCTACCTGTTTACAGCCTCCCAAAAGCTGGGATTACAGGTGTGCACCACCACACCTAGTCTCACTTATCATCTCAGCGTGCCCTGGGGGTGGGGCCAGCATGGCAGTCCCCCCCCCCCCCATCAAACCTCCTGGGCTTTAATCTGCTGAGCTACTTGGCTGGCCCTATGGTTTATTTTAATGTTTAAGAGGGAATGTTTCTTAATGTTTATACTTACACGTTGATTTCAGTAGAAGGGATGAGGTAGGACTGTGCTCTGTTTTTCCAGATGGCTGCACAGTTGTTACAGTGCTGTTTAGTAAATCAGTTTTCTATCATCCATGGATACTTAATATGGCCACTGTTATCACTTACCAATTATGTATTTGGGTGTATTTTTAGATTCTGTTCTGGTTCACAGATCTGTAGGTCTACTCATTTATGTTAACTAACCCAATGTACTTTAATTACTCCATCTTTATTTTGCTGCCTTACAAAACTAGTATTCTCATTCTTTTTCAGAATATTACTAGCTTTTCAAAACATAACATCTTAACCTCTAAAATGGAAATTTTAACTTTCATTTGAAAGTATTTGCTGTCATTTGTGTGAATCATTTACATTTTGCTGTTGATTAAACACTCAAATTTGTGTTTTCATAATGTGCAAAAAAATGCCTTTTAAATGTTTATATTTTGCTTCTGAACATTTTTCTTCAAAGGACCTAACCATATGCCTATGCAAGGGCCCGGACCCAGTCAACTCAATATGACAAACAGTTCCATGAATATGCCTTCGAGTAGCCATGGATCCATGGGTGGCTACAACCATTCCGTGCCATCCTCACAGAGTGTGCCGGTGCAGAATCAAATGACAATGAGTCAGGGGCAGCCCCTGGGAAACTATGGCCCTCGACCAAATATGAATATGCAGCCGAACCAAGGTAACGAACCCTGTATCCTTGTTGGCTTGGGTGTGCTGTGTTAACCTTTGAAAGTAGAAGACTTATATCAAGTTGTTAGCTCATTATAAAAATAAAAGCTACATTGAGGGCCAGTTTATTCATTTAAAGGGACCCCATTGAGTTTGAAGGAAGTTTATATCATTTTATTTACTTCTGCAAATTAAATTGCTCATTTTAACTGTTAGGCTTTTTGATTTTTGTCCTTTGGAATTTTTTGTTTTTAATTGTTTGATCAGTCTGATCAGTGAATTATCGGTTCACAGGTACAAAATTGAGAAAAACAGAATTTTTATCTTTTTAGGCCTAGCCTCTTAAAAATCATGTGCTCTAAGGTTTGTTTTACTAACAAACTGTATATTAATTTGTACTTTATTCTCTTAAGTTACATGACTGTTTTTGGGGCTGTGTTTAGCACTAAAAGGTAACTAAGATGATTACCTGCTGCAGTGTTCAGTGGAGATGCTGCTATACTCTTGGAGTGGTGTGAGTTCATTACAGTTTATTACCAATCTCAGGGAGTGAAATTGTTACCATGTTTCTCTTTTAAGTATCCTGTGAATAATAACCAAAAACCAGTAAGTGGCGCTCTGTTCTTCTAATTGCCTGTTAAAAACATTTGGCTTATTGCCAGCTTAATGCTTTTTTACTTAAAAATGTACTGAGGTTAAGAATATGAGATAGAATAAAATAGTCTGTAATAAAACTTCCTAGTTTTTGATTATAAAACAGCTCATGAAATGTAGATAAAGGAGGTTAAGGTGCTAAAAATTAAGATGAAATACATTGTAATTTTTAACTAGCAATACAGATACTGTTTATAATTTTGATGAGATATTTTAAAACATAGGGAGCCAGTAGACTAAGTTGTCAGTCAGGGTAGCTTCACAAAACTGAGAGTTTCTCTGCTTTTCTTTTTTTGATCCCAAAGTTATATCTCTTTTCTTTTATTAGGTCACTTAGATGTTCAGAACAATAGAAGATCCAGTTAGTACCAGGTCAGAAGGGAGTTGAGCTGTTCCTCAGGGAGTAAGAAGATGCCTGCTGACTCTCCTAGGGGCTCAGCTGTGACTTCTAGAATCTGGGGGTTAGGCTGGCCTTAAACTTGAGATCCTCCTACTGGCTCAGCCTCCTAAGTGCTGGGATTATAGGCATGTACCACCCTGTCTCAGTGTGCCTTGGGGGTGGGGCTGCACCCTAAGCAGACTCATTAATCCACTGAGCTATCTTGCAGGCCCTATTCAGTATTTTCATAGCTAGCTTTAGCTTTTACAAAAATAAACTATGTATGTTACATTCAGATTTTTTTTTGTTTAGGACTCAATGTATAGAAGGAATTAGAGGAGATTATATCTTAAAAACCTTGAAAAATCAAAACATTGTAAAACCATTTTTGTCTTTTAATATTTTTCACATTTATTGAAATATTACTGTTCTTTGAGTAAAACATGCAAAAACCTTTTGAGTACCTCCATATTGCAACATACTTACATCCCTCTCAAATATTAGAAAAAATGTTAAAGGTATTTCTTATGGTTAAGTTTGTAGAATCATGGAAAAGAGATATGTGTGAAAATTTTTAGGTTAAACCTATGTTTGGGGCCGGTGAGCTAGCTCAGCAGTCTAGGCCCCTGCTCTGGCAAGCGCAGGGACTGGGGCTCTATCCCTGGTCTCACACGCTGCGCTGGCCCTGTCCCGGGGTGCGCCGAGCCAGACCGAGTCCATTCTTGGTGGTGCATGCTATAATCTCAGCACTGGGGAGGCTGAAAACAGAATCACTATGAGTCCGAGCTGTGTAGTGAGACCTGTACCAAACACATAAATGAAAATAAATAAATAAATAAAACTATATATTAAGGGAATATAACTGGTAGAGTACAGGATCCTGGGTTTCGTAATTAGGACTCAGAGCAAAGCACAGGAATTTCATTCAGGTAATGAAACAAAATGGAAAAAGAATAATCCTAGGAATTCTGTTTTTAAAAGGAACAGTTCAGTGTCATGTTTAGCATATTACTTCCATGGATAATATGTATCGCTATATTATATATAAAATATATATAAAAATATTCTCCTTGTAGTTCAGGAGTGTCATTGAAATTAGTGCAGTGGATAGACACTTCATGTTTACTTATCATTTTGATTAAAAAACAAAGAAATAGTCTTCTGATTTATACTGCAATGCTGATACAACAAAGTATACCATATTAGTGTCATAGGGAAGATATTTCTAGTAATGAAATGGAATTTCTTTAGACTTCATTTATATGTACTGGAAAATATTTAAAATAAGTACAATTTTTAGCATAACAGACACATAGAAATCTGTTCTCTAAAATGTATCATTAAAGAAGCTGCTCAGAGCCAGGCATGGTGGTGCATGCCTGTGGTCTCAGCTTCTGGAGACGCCAAGGCACGGCATCACGAACTCAAGCGATTGGAGACTGCATGGGCAGCATAGTCAGACTGTTTAAAAGTCAAGAAAATTATCAACAAATGACTCCATTATGTTTGCCAATTGTGTATTCCAGTATTCATGGTTAAAAAATGAGTATAAGCAGCTAGTTTTTAAAAAACTTAAAAGAATGAGCTTGCATGTAATGTAAATTCAACTAATTCAGCAAAATGTTTTCTTATATTTTAATTGGTTGGTTTTCTTTTTTAAAGATGGGGGTCTCCGTATGTAGTTTTGGAAAAACTGAGCAAATTTTTAATGATAGTTTATTTCTTTCTTTTTTCCTGGAACCAGGGATTGAACTCAGGCCCTTGTGCTTGCCAGGGAAGTGCTTATTCCACTGAGCCATCTCCCTAGCCCCAATGATAGTTTATTTCTTAAACACTTTTAGCAAAACATTCTTAAATGTAATAGTCCAACACATAGTTTTTTATGTTATTTTCACTGTTACCTGATGAAGATCATTGATTATCACTTTGAATGTAGGGTAAGTCCAATGTTGTTCTGTAAATTCATATATAGAGAATGAACTCCTTAGAATTCAAAAACCTCTTTGAAAAGTCAGGAAAGTGTTTATTTTGTTTGTGGCCTGTGTATCCCTAGTGACGAGAACTTCTTGAGGCTGGGCACCAGACATCTATTTCATTAATAGCAGCTGGAGCCAAGTGGCATAAGTAACCTGGATAGAGTTAGTACCTTCAAGATATTTAATAAAGCAACAAGTATACTCATTAGAGTGTAAAATGTCAAATGAGCATAGAAAGGCTTTCTAAAGATAGCCAGCATTATATTTGATGAAATCAGAGTATTTTACTCATTCCCAGGCATTAGTAATTATAGCTTTCCATGTTAACAGAGTTTTGCTAATAACATAGTCAAATGTATGAAGAGTTCCACTAGTTGTTACATGCATGTTAAAGAATGCATATATAAGCTCTCTATATATAATTCTGCAGTTTGGAGCTCAGATCTTTGAAGTAAGGTTAAGTGAAATAATACATGTAATTAGTAATTGCTTCCACAATTTATATAAAAATCAGTTGGCAGAGTAATCAGCACTTTTTAAATAAACCCAATTTGAGATTGGTTTGTCAATTGTTGCTTTACACAGTATCTATGTTTTATTTCTTGTTTCAGTGTTACTTGAGAAGTGTTAAGAAATGGGTTTTAAATCGTTTTTTCTATCAGTGTGTTCTTTGGCTAGACTGAGGTGGAGGCTTGATACTGGAATAGTAGGACAGCTTAGCATTTAGCTGTGCAAGTGCATCTTAGTAGTATACTTTTGGTGCCTGGCAAGTGCAACGACCTGGGGCTGATCACTGGTGGTGTACCACATGCCATGCCAGCCCTGGGAAACCTGGGCTCTAGCCACTGAAACTGGGTGTGGTGGCACACTCCTGCAATCACAGCGCTGGGGAGGCTGAGACAGCAGGGTCACTACGAGTCTGAGCTGCATAGGAAGACCTTGTGCCAAATAAATAAATGATTTTTAAAAAATTAAAAATAAAGATGTTGGGCCAGAGAGATAGTTCAGTGGTCTGGGTGCCTGGCAAGTGCAAGGACCCGGGTTTGATTCCCAGTACTGCTGCCGGCCCAGCCCCTGGTGCATTGAGCTGGTCACTGTGACCTAGCATGGTGGCGCATGCCTGTAATCCCAGTGCTGGGGAGGCAGAAAACAGTAGTCCTGAGCTGCATAGCAAGACTCTGTACCAAATACATAAAATTGAAAAAGTGTTGCCATGAGCAATCCATGTAGATTGTCATATTTTTTATTTGAACCTAAACTTTCAATTCTTTAAGATAAACAGCCAGGTATGCAACTGATGGATCATATGGTATGTTTTACAGATTACTTTTTTGTAAACAGCCCAAGATGTGCTTATTTATAATCCATTCCCTCAGAATTTTTCTGAGCAGAGTAATTTGTTGTGTGCCAGGTGCTTCATAACTTCTCAGCTTTCATGCAGAGTAACAAAGCTAGGTATTCTCATATAGTCTGTCTCCAGAACTGCCTAGGTGGGTCATTTAAGTCTTTCACAACTGATTGTCCCCAGTGCCATATGTCTAGAGCTGTTGGAGTTTTTCAGTCAACAGCAGTTAATTATTATTGTGTGGATGAAATTGCTTAAGAGGAATCATGTAAGAGAAGCTGTCTTGACTGTAGCTTTTTATTTTGCAAGATTTATTAAGCTACATCCCCTTTCCAGTTCTCAGTAATCTGGAAGCTAAGAGTAAATAATGTAGTTCCCGTACTTGTTTGTGAAGATACATACGAGTTAAAGTTGTTCACTTGAGAAATCCAAGATTTCTTAACTATTGATACTTTAATATGTTTAGCAGTATTCCTGTCAGCTACCCACTAGGTGGCAGTAGTATCCACACCCTAGTTGTGATAACCAAAACTGTCTCCAGAAGTTGCTGAATATCTCTCAGGGCATGAGCATTGTTCACAATTGAGCGTTACAGGTTTAGAAACTGGTCACTGTGGTTATCTGCATATCAAGATGGTCTGTGTCTTGAAAGAAATGACAATAACAAAATGTATTGGTACAATTGTTTTAATATTTAATACTTTGAGGACATCTTTAAAAATTTCATGTTACTAAAAATTTCATGTATCTCTGAGCTGTTTTCACTAGCTGAACTCTATATTTTATTTCGTTTGATTTCATTGGTTACTTAGGTACTTAGCTAAGTCTGTCCTTTTTTTTTTTTTTTTTTGTCTTTTTGAGACAGGGTCTCACTATGCAGTTCAGGCTAGCCTCAAGCTCACTTTGTAGCTCAGGCTGGTCTCGAACTCACAACAATCCTCCTGCCTCAGCCTCCCGAGTGCTGGGATTATAGGCATGCGCCACCACGCCCGGCCCCTAGTCTGTCCTTAATTGCAGTCAATTTATCAAGCTTCTGAGATCATTGTACATTTTCTTAGATACCTAGCACTGGTTCTTCTATCTTTGGCATTCAAATATTTTCACTGTGAGCTATTTGAAATTTGTGATGGGGACATTATGTAAAAAGAATCTTTTTCATTTTAGATGGCTATTTAAATAGATAATAGATTAATTTGCTAGAGTATAGGGATTTTTTTCTTGCAAACATTATTAGTATTACCTTCAACTGAGAACTATAAATGATTTGAGATTGAATAGTTACAGAATAAATAGCAAAATATAAGAAGGTCTAATATTTATTATAACATGTGTAGGTTTAATTAAGACTTTTCATGTATCTTACTAGGTCAGTAAGTTATACTGGAAATTATTTAGAACTACTTTGTTCAGAAATAATAACATTTGATAAATATGCTTTGACTTTGGAAAGAAAGTGTGTGAATAGTTAAGAGTTTGGGCTTTCATGTTCTCCCCACTTAGAAGCCACATGATTTTGAGTAAGAGCCTGTTTGTAAGGCTAACCTTTCTTGTTCATAAAATGAAGTTGATCATACTACTTGTTTCATAAGATTTTGAGGAGGACATAATAGTGTATATAAAACTATTAGTGTAGTATGTGGCTTATCATAACTGTACAGTATATATTAGCTGCTATTTAAAACTATATTTATGGATTAAAGTGCCTGCAAGCAGGCACGTGGGCCGGGGTTCAACTCCCAGGGCCTGCCATGCTGTCCTTGCCCCCAGGGTGTGCTAAGCTGGTGGCACCGGCCTGTAATCCCAGCACTTGGGAGGCTGCAAACAGGTAGATCACTACAAGTCCAATCTAGTAGTGAGACCCTGAACACCCTGTGGACCCTTCTGTAACATACAAAAAACAAACAAAAATACCTATATATTTAAAGTAACTCTTAGGTAAATTATATGACTTGTAGAGCTGTAGTTTATTAATTTGATTTGAAGATGTAAATATATACAGATGTGTATGGAACATTTAAAAGCTACATCTATGCATACTCCGCCTAGTTACAGAAATGGTGCCAGTCCTCACATTTTTTTCTCTCACCATGTCTCCTGGCCTTGTGTCTGATATAGAAATACTCCAATTTGACCTTGAGATATTTCTATTTATTTACTAATTTAAGGTAAAAAAAAATTCCAACAGTAAAAAGCGCAGTATGGTAATTCGGAAATATCTTGCATCTGCTTAAGGTATGGGACATTATTTATGTATAATATGTAGTAGAGTATAAAACTTAGTATGAGAAAAAAATTATATATATATATTTAGAAAAAATATATATATATATTAGAAAAATATATATTGTAAGTCATTCAGACATTAGTGGAATCTTTGCATATGTAAGACACTTCGTAGTGAATCTTAACGTCAAAGGGTAATGACGCTGCTGTTTGCACAGAACTGTTATTTGTAATAAACTCCTCTTGTTGTCTTATTTTACTCTAGTACACATCTTTGGAACTTATTTTGAGGGAGCCTTTTGAGATTTCAGTTTCTTATTGTCATGAATATATCCCAGGAGGTAACCCTCATACATTGCCAGTGTAGGACATCACCTTCTAGGTCACAAGGCAAACCTGTGCTTTCTTAACAGTCAGAATCAAAGTCATAAAGTCATAATTTATCTTTCATGAATAAAGCTCCCAGGAAACAATGAAAAAATAAGTAGTGCTTGCCCCTTCCGACCTCACTATGGTCTTAGGTTTGATCCTGAATGATTTTGGGATCCTTGGAGGGGAGTGACAGAGAATAAAGGAAGGGTAAGCTGGGCGTGGTGGTGCAGGCCTGTAATCCCAGCACTCAGGAGGCTGAGGCAGGAGGATTATTGTGAGTTTGAGACCAGCCTGAGCTACAAAGTGAGCTTAAGGCCAGCCTGAACTGCATAGTGAGACCCTGGCCCAGAAAGACAAACAACAACAAACAAGCAAACAAACAAAAAAGAAAACAGATAAAGGAAGGGTAGGAATTGAGCTCCTTAGGAGTAGAGCTGCTGTGGGTCCCAGAAGATAGAGCACATGCAGCAGGGTCTTTGCTGTCTAGGCCTAAACCTAGAATTATTTTTTCTCCTTAGAGCAAAGCTTAAAGTTTTGTTGTACATGCCTTTTTGGAGTTTTCCCTCCTGGCTGTTGTAGTTTTGTCCTCTTACATAGAACATGTTTTAGTTTTATTGTCACTTTCAGTTAAGGCAAGGGGTTTTTATACATTGTTTGAGATGACAAAACCTTCACTTTAAGTATCTAATCAGGTTGCCTATCAAATTATGAATGTCAGTGTTCAGTTCTTTGTTTTATGCAAACTGTACTTAAAAGTATAACCTGAAATGCATTAGTATTTAATTTTCATTTGTAACTTTTTTTTTTTTTTTCTGTACCAGGGATTAAACTCGGACCCTGCACTTGCCAGGCAAGTGCTTATTCTACTGAGCTATCTCCCTGGCCCCTCATTAGTAATTTAGAACTTTTTTATTTTTTTAGAACTTTATTGAGATATAATTAATGTATAAAACCTTTTTGTATTGAACTATACATCATGAGTTTAAAATTGTTATTATCACTTAGACAGGTGTGGCGATCACGTGCATCCCAGGGCACTTGCACTTGACGCGGTGCAGCTTGCTTCCTCCCATGTGTCATTCCCTCCAACGCTCTTCCCCTCTATGCAGGAAGCTTTCTCTCCATTTTATCTTTCTTTTCTCATTTTTGCTTCTGAACTGTGAGCAAGAGCCAGTGGAACACAAGCATGTACTTTGAAATCCTATGAGCTTTGTCGTATTCCCAACTAGATACCTAATGGCTGTATGATTTTGGTGTCTGGATTCCTTGGCAAAAAACTTGAGAAAGTTGGACTCCTTTCCTTTGGTGGTTGTTAGGATGTTATAGGAAACAAACGTGAAAGTGTTGCATTACATGTTGCATTCTCATTCTGCCTTGCTTGGGGACCTACCTTGTATCTGCTGTTAAAAATACATTTTCTTGTTGGAAGCAGGGTCTCAGAGTAACCTCTCACAGTTAGAGAGAAGGAATAGAAGGATTTGAAAAGAATTGGTGAATAGGAAGAAAAAGTTAGCTTTGGAAAGCATTCCTTCAGATAGTGTCTCACAGGGAAAGATGTGAAGTCTTTCTACTTATAATGTTGCTATTGTAGGTTAGTAGAGGGAGGCTTGCTTTGTTTTGTTTTTAGTTGTTCATTTAAATAGTGAACTTTAGGCTCATCTGGGCTGTTCTTGCCTGTAAAACTTTTCCAATTTCTTCAGTGTTTGCCTTTGTAGTTCCTTCTTAAATAGTCCCCATGTGGCACAGGGAGGAGTGTGGAGCTACGTAAGCAGTGTCCTCGGAGATGACTCACGCATACTTCCGAGACAGAAATGACAACATGGGACCTTGGAGCCACTGTTGTTCTTCTGTGTGATGTTTCTACTGTTGTGTGATTCTGTAGTGGTGATCGTCGGGCTCCCCAGCTATTGCTGAGTCTGGAAATTGCTCACAGAGTTCTTATTTCTGAACCTATAGCTTCTTGTACTTCTCTGCTAAGGTGTTTTTGGAATGAGTGTGTATGTATGTTTTAGTGACTTGTTAGAAGGAACTATAACCTTTTCAGTAAAACTTTTTAGTTTATCAAGCTTGTAAAAGATGTGGAAAGGGAAAGAAGCCCTTTAAATTTTTGTTCTAAAATAAAAAAAATTTATGAAATGTACTGATATTCTACTTGGAAATGTTTGTGTAGTTTCTGTGCCTTTCCTTATTAAATGGTTTGTGAGAAATATTAAATAAAAAACCAGAAATTTGGTTTCTTTCCCTTGGTTTGACTACTACATTGAGTGATTTTTGTGAAATGTATTTCTGATGTCTTTTTCTGAAGCAACAGCAAGATTGCTTTCTTTTTCTCTAGAGAGATTATGTTGTATAGTCAAATATTTTATAAAATGGAAAATACATATAGGGTATTCATACATCAGGTTATTCATACGTCTCTGTGTGTGTGTGTGTGTGTGTGAGTGTGTGTGTGAGTGTGTGTGTGTGTTACTGAAGACTGAGCCCAGGGCTTTTGTACTGAGTAAGGTCCTGAACTCTTTTTAAATTCCTAAAAGTTCTGAGGTCTGGCCTCCCTAAATCGTTGATTCACGTGCACCTGGGCTGGGGCCTCCAGCTGCAGCCTCCCAGAGTGCTGGTGTCCTAAGTCAGTGTTTTTCTTGCTCAGACAAAATACCTGACACCCAAAGTTAAAGACAGAAAAGTTTGTTTAGTTCAAGGTCTGTAGATTTCAGTCCTTCAATGTCTGGTTCCAAGGCAGGGTGGCACAGCAGACCAGCGTTGTGGAGAAAGGGCTCCTGGGGGGCAAAAGCACAGCAAACAAGCCAGGGGCCGAGGGCAAGCCTCTTTCTTTTACTTCCATCTAATCCAGTCTGCCTGCCCTTAGGGCAGACAGTACTCGCACTCTTAATCCTGACACTGTGAGTCAATCTTATGTCACACACACTAGATCCAGCTCCCTCTAAGCCCCACACACCCCCATGAGGCTTCATGGGGAAGATTAGACTCAAGCCGTAACAGCTGGGATTGCAGGCCTCAACCTACAGGCCCTGCTTGTTTTTGTTTTTTTTTTTTTAAAAGGACTGAAATACTCTTCCAGTGGATTTCAGGTCGAATGCCACAGTTTTCCCATGTTTATGGAATATTTTACACATTTGAGCTTTAATTCAAAGACTTGCTTTTATTTGGTGTCAATGTGTTTAATTAGATATTTTGTTCATTATATAGTGGAAGATTCTTAAAACTTCTTGATATTAAAAATATATCTCACAAACTTAATGTGCTTAATGTTTTATCTGTTTGCAGGTCCAATGATGCATCAGCAGCCTCCTTCTCAACAGTACAGTATGCCACAGGCCGGTGGGCAGCACTACCAAGGACAGCAGCCCCCGATGGGAATGATGGGTCAAGTTAACCAAGGCAATCATATGATGGGGCAGAGACAGATTCCTCCCTACAGACCCCCTCAACAGGGTAAGTTCCATTTGGGAAATTTCCTGCTTAATATAAATAACAGTAATTGAAAGGTTTTAAATTTTAATGAGCTTTTCGTCTAGAGGCAAAGTCAGGGCTTTTG
>PVKA01001536.1:0-33513 GCA_004027165.1 Ctenomys sociabilis
GAATTGTTTGAGGGAAATTTTGTTACTGTTCTTTTTTCAACAGGAATTAGAACATGGCCTAAATGATTTTAATATTTTAAAATTTGGTGAGATTTGTTTTATGGCATATAATAGGTCTGATTTCACAAAAAAATTTCATGGACATTTGAAAGAATGTATATTTGCTTTTTTTACTCTTAAATCTGTATTCTATAGGGTGGATTTATAAACTATGTTACTTAGTTTTAGTATTTTCTTGCTGATTTTTTGATTATTCAGTAAATTATTAGGAGATATTTGGGAAGTACCCTATGATTATGAAATTGTATTTCACTTTTGAGTTCTTTTAACCATTATGAATAATTTAAAGAGTTTTCATTTTATACACACAGATTCAGGATTATTTTATGGTCCTGTTCTTCCATACCTCCTTAACTTTATTTCTTGTTAATCTGGAAAGTATAAATTATACACTGACTTATTGGGTGTAATGAAAATGATTACTTTGACTACTTTCCTGATAATGTCAGGGTGTTGCTATATTTTAACTTCATTTATCACTTGCTACCATTTGTGTTGTCATGCATTTTAATCTTATGTATCATAGATTTAAGTTTTAAGACAACTTATTTTGATTTATCCCATATGTTTAACATTTCCCTTATGTGTTATTTCTTCTGATTCTATTGAATTCATTTCTCCCCTCTAGGGGCCAATTGTCTTCTGCCTGCGTAAGTATATTTCTTTCACCATGTGTCTGCTGAGTAAATTTTTTCAACTTCTTTTTATTGTGCTCTTATTTTAGAGACTGTGTCTCAGCATAAACATGAGGTTATATTACTAATCCCCTCTCTTTGTGTTTCTGCTCTTGTAGAAACAGCCCACCAGAAGGAAGTTTTGATTCTATAGTTGGTACTTTCAGTAGTGTCTTTTTCTTGTTTGTCATAGTTCAAGAAGGAATAAAAGAGCAATATTGATGATTTGTAGTAGATTAGATCTTAGGAAGCAATAATGGATATCTTTCTACCTACCAAGTACTTTATTCCTCTGATGTAAAAGGACAAGAAACAAATTTTAAAGTGATCAGCAGTGTCACTTCAGCAAGATGACACCACAGGGAAACTAGAGGAGTGGAGCCCTTGTCATCTCTTGAATTATTTCTCAGTCTGTTCTTCGCCTTCAATTCTCTTGTTCATTGAAGTCTTCTTGTCTTGATTTTACTTGCACAAGCTGTTCCTCTAATATTAACAATCACCCCCCTGGGAGAGCCGGGCGTGGTGGTGCACGCCTGTAATCCCAGCACTTGGGAGGCTGAGGCAGGAGGATTGTTGTGAGTTCAAGACCAGCCTGAGCTACAAAGTGAGCTTAAGGCCAGCCTTAACTGCAGTGAGACCCTGTCTCAAAAAAAAAAAAAAAAAAAAAAAGACAAAAACAAAACAAAACAACAAAAAAAAACCAATCACCCCCCCTGGGGAATCTCCTCAGACTACTGGTTTCGATGTAAATTTGCCCCCAGAAATCTCAAAAAATGTTAAAATTAAATCTTACCAAAATTTTACTGTACTTTGGGATGAGATTTACCTCTTCAACTGTTGCAAAAATCATGGGCATGCAATCTGGTATAACTCAGTATAGCTTTTGTCATGCTTACAGTGATGACATTAAGTTATATCAGTGATTTAATAAAGGCTTACAATTCAGCATGACTCAAACTTTGATATAAATTGGTCTAAGTTTTCCAGAAAAACAATAAGTTGCATGTCTAAGTCCTTACAAGTTGTATCTCAAAATCTTTTAAAGTACCAAATTAGATTTTGTTTAAAAATTTCCTTAAGGATTGTGGTTTTTTGTGTGCTTTTTCTCAGAAAGAGAGGCCTTGGAACAGTAGATGCAATGTCCAATAGGGCTGGCAGCACCAACTTAAAGCTAGAGCCTTCTCAGTGCTCTGCGACACTCAGCTGTTTTTGTGGTTCTAATCCTCTTGTTTGTAATTGACACTGATTTTCATTCTCAGTGAGGAGAATTATGTAGTAAAAAAGTTGTTCATCTTCAGTACTTAAAAAGCCAATCTAGATGAAGATTTTTTTCTCTATAATTACATTCTTTCCCCAGCTATGCCTGTTTAGATAAAAGCTGCACATCTCATATTTTGTTGCAGATTACACAGTAAGGCCTTAGCACCTAGAATTTCCCAAACACACCTCATTGAATATTGTCAGGATACTAATATTACAGATACTTAGCTGCTCCCCATTCAGACCCCAGGTCCTGTTGAATCAAGATTGATGAGGTTTAAATGTTTATGTGCTCTCCAAATAAATTTATTGCTCCCCCCAACTCCCCCTGAACCAAACCAAACTGGAATTTGAGGCATAAATTACACTCATTATTTTTTATTACCAAACTGAGACAATGATAAAAATATTGCAGTTCATTATAATAAATTGTTGGGGAACATGGTTGGAAAATGCGTGTGAAGGTGCTGTTCACTCTGTTTTACCTGCTTTCTTAATGGTCAACATTTTGAGACAGGTTACATGGGGAAAATATTGGTTACCCAAATACTTCTTGGTATTGGGCAAAGAGTGGATAGATTTCTTTCTTATTTGTTGTGATCTGTTAATCTTTTGCTGTTATAAAAGCTAGAGCACTGACTCTCCCTCAAGAACTTGGCGGTTCACATCCTCTGGGATGTATAAGTAAGGGGTGGGCAAGGAGTGATGACATTACAGGGTCAGGAACCTACGCTGCTTGTTCTGCCACCAAATGTTGTTGCTCAAAGCTCTAAAAGGTTCTCCATCATAGCTCTAGGAAGTAACTCCACATAGAGGTTTAGGGAAAAGGAGAAGTAGCAGTTAATTCTCTGGATTAGTTAAAAAATATAAAGAACAACTCCATGAGTTCACCGCTAGGCAAAACATATATATTTGAAAAATGCAACAGTGTCTTATGAAAATGTTTACTGTAATTAATAGTGACAGGACAGCTGTTGTTCATACTTCTTAGGAAGAGGTAGAGTGCTCCTGATCATGCAGATGGTTTTTCTGAGGAAGTGGTGGAAAGAATTGAGGATCAGAGAAACTGGAGTTGGTGGTAAGGAAAAACAGGATAAGGGAAAAAAAGCCCTATATGATCATGGCTCTTTTAAGATCTTTAAGAGCTATTATAAAAAAAATTTAATTTAATTTATTCTATCTTATGAGGAAAGAAAAACTAGAGTTAGGGTAACATAGTAGGAGGTTCAGGGAAGCATACTAAAATTGACTATTATTTTTTATATATTTATAGATGCTGAACTGATGAAAAATGGAAAAGCTCACACAGAATATACATCTTGCATCATTTGATGTTTGGTCATAAATCTAGGTAAGTGTGTAAAGTTAGAGAAATTAGAAAAGTTAAGAAGAGAGCAGGGAACAGGCCTTCAGTGCGGCACTTAGGAGTCATCTACCTTCTGACCACATCATGAGCTTGTCAGAGTAACTTGAATTCTGTGCCCTTTGTGGGATGCTGTAATAGAGCCACTTGTCTGGGTGTCCATAGTCTTTATGTCTAGCCAGTGGGATTAATTCTGCTATTGACCTTGAATGATAATTTGGGCCCAAATCAAGATGTTTCTGTTCAATTTTAGGGATTACAATGACATCCAGTAACTTTAAGTTGAAAAGCAAAGTCCCCATTCTCTAAAATAGTTGTTTCTATGTCATAAACTCCAGATGTGATATAAGGGTGAGTCATTCTATACTTCCTGTTGCTTAGGATTGTTGTAGTGGGAAAAATCACTGTCAGCTCTGTTTTTTACTTCACTCATATCTGTCCTTCCTACCCCATAAATCAAGATTCTAATTTCTTTGGGATGAAATCTGGGAAGGCAACGGACTAAGGACAGCTGGTAGAGTTGCACTATCCAACTTTGGCACTCTTTAGATCAGGCTTAATCCACAGACTCATTCTTTGTCCTGTGTGAACCTCAATTTTAGGACTCTATTAAGGAGGATAAAATCATTTCCAGTGCACTTTGTATGACTCATTCAGCCCCTGGGATCTGGAGATGACTTTAGCACCCCTCTTGTGATATCCGTTTTTCACAGTTTTTTTTTTTTCTTTTTACACTGGGAATTGAACTCAGGACCTTGCACTTGCCAGGCACTGTGCTACTGAGCTATATCCTCAGCCCTTTTTTCATGTCTGCTTTATCCCATCAGTAGCACAGTGCATAATAATTCCACCACCAGACTTCTCCCTGATAAATTTGTAGATCATGTATATAACTGTTGGGAAACAGTAATAGATCTGTTATTTCAATAAATTCTGAGTGTACAATTAGTTATAAGCCAAATCTTTCTAGTTTTCTAACACAAACTAATTTTGCCAGGCCTCCAATAAATAGCTCAATGAGTCCCAGAAGTATAGAAAGCTCTTTATCTCTGCTCTATCCATTGAGCCACTGAAGGCCAGCCATGACCAGAATTCTCCACTTTCTAAAAGGAGCAGCACATACAGTTCTTTTGCAAGTCCCATTCTTGGGCCTTTTATACCTAGAATGGAGGTGTAAGATCGCTTATGCAAAGAGTCTCATAGACATTTTTCATATATTGAGTTTCAAAAATCTTATAAAGCAAGACTGTGTCACAATTGTCTTTTTTATATAGTGTTGATTTTCCCCGGGTCAAATCCAAAGAATGTAATACTATGTTGCATAATCGACTGGAAAACTTTTATTGAACCATGGATAAGTAGAGTAAACCTGATGAATACTTGAGCTGAAGGAATACCTATTAATAAAAAAACATTACCTAATGTTACAAGAGATAATTGACCTTTGAATGAATGGTGAGAGCATCCAGACAAATAGTACTGCTCCTCAGCCTCACTTCACAGCAGTCTTTCGGCTTCCTGACAGATTCCACAGAAGTGACCCAAAAAGCATCTTAAATTCAGCCTGTTCAAAAATGATCTCATTCATTTTTTTTTTAACCCCAGGAAGTATGTATCTTTTTCTAGCATCTTTGTCTTAAATAAAAACATCTTAAACTGCTCTAATTCCTAAGCTAGAAAATTTATTGTGATGTCTATGAATTTTTGGAAGAGAGGTGGGAGACAATTCATTGTTGTAGGATGGAGCCCTATGGATGCATTGGTGGCAATTCGCTTAGTGTCAGTCCTAGACTAAGAACATAGAATTGCACTGTTACATTACAGACTTTCCAGTTGCCAGGTAACCACTTTTCACAGGATAATCAGCATTGTTTTTTACAGACCTAAGTCAGCAGCCAGTAGGGGGCAAAATGTTCTCCTTTGTATGTTATTGAAATTTTTCATCTCAACATTTCTTCTAAATGTATGACATGCAAATATATGTGTATGCAACGTGCTGGAGCAAAGTGCATCAAAAAATTCTACCCAGCTACACAGGCATTTTCCATTCTATGGAGAATGAAGCAGGAGAATAACATTATTTTCATTTTTATGAAGTCATGTGTAGGGTCAGTGGACTAATAAATGAAACCTGAATTATTCATCAGTCTGTATGTCATTCTGATATTTAAAATCAATGTCGATGGAGAACAGGAAATGTTTCAATTCTCACCAAACCAATCTAATTGTGTCCTCCTCTCTCTTTCATTTTTTAACCATTTACTTTCATTTGGGATTTTGCATTCTGAGAACGTTTCTATACATTGCCCTAACAAACATAACACACATTACGAATGTACAGACCTGAAGAAAGGAACGTTCTCATGCAGTATAATCTCATAGAAAAAAAATCCCTCAGATTTTTCATTCATGTTAGTGAAATTAGGCAGAAACAAAGTTATATATTTTCTGCACTATGAGTTTCTCTGAGTCCTTAGAATCTGTTAGCTAGGGTGAGTAGAATATTATACTTTTACCAAATAGGTATATTTATTTAGTGCCTATATCTTATTTTAGAACAAATGTACATAGGTAAAATGGAATTCACTCTGAAAGGTAAATTATTGACGACCTTTTCTGTTTCCTCTAGCTTCGCATTCTTGTTTCACCCGTACAGATATAGTTTTGTGTTTCTCTTTGGAGGTTTTGAAATAGCCTGTAATAAATGTGCAGCATTTGCTCAGCAATTTTTTCTCACGATACATGAGGGGATACCAAATGGAAAATCATGTTTATGGCACTGGGAAGATTTATTTTGGAACAATCAAATATTAATTGACCTGTAAACTTTATTTTTGAAAGGTATTTTCAAAGAAGCTACAAAACAAATACTTGAAATTTAGTGAATTATTGAAAACATAAGTAGAATGTAAAGAGATCACTTATGTTAGAGAGTGGGAGTAACTTCAAGAGACCTCATGTTAACGAGGATGATCAACATTTGTCATACTATGTATTTCAAGCATTTTACTTTTTAATTTAATTCTCACAGTTAATGAGATAAGATCTATAATGTTTCTTTTACATATGACAGTCAGACATGGGAAAAAGTTAAAAAATACTTGCCAAATGGCACATGGATGCTAAAAGGAGAAGCTAGATTTCAACTTTGTCTGCAGAGATTTTAAAAAATGCTGATGTTTCTTCATGCCTGAGAGTGGAAGTGCCTTGTGAACCACAGAGTGATACAGAATCATTTCCTTTACAATTAAATAATGTTAACAATATGTAATTTAAGAGTCCTTTAGCACATCATTCGTGCTGCATTTTTTTGTGTCTGGTGATGAGCAATATGCTCACAAATGACCCTTTTGGGTAGTACTCAAAGATCAGAGATCTATGTTCACTGGAGACAGAAGCTTCAAATTTATATTGTTTAAAAGTTCTCAAGAAGATTTGGGTGCAGTTAATTTTCAGAGAAGCCTATGGATACCAGAATTTTGGAGCAAATCCATTAAAGAATAAGCCCTGTCTACATGAAAACACATATGATTTGGCAGGGAACCAAATGGCACAGATGGGTGTAGGTGGTAATTAGTTCAGCTGAAGTTACCCTATAAAACGTTTCATCACACTGTTGGTTCCAAACCAGTGTGTCTTGTCCCTGGAGAGTAGCAGCGTTGACTGCCAATTTTCTAGTAGCTGAGCTCTGTCACCAGGATGGTGTCTGTTCACAACGGGCACTCAATAATAGCAAAAGTAAATACAAATCTAGCGCTCATCCAGTGGGGGTCCTTTTGGTGGTTAGTTCAACCCTCTCATCCGTCCTGACTTAGATTACTGCCAATGTTCATTTTTCTCACTAGTGAACTGAAAGCAGATATTAAGAGCAAGTAATAAATGAAAGACCTGGACAAATTTTACTACCTGTGAGCTCCAGAAAATGGCTTATCTGATAACTCAAAAGAAGCAATCACTGTATTTATGTGTCCTCGGCCATGCCAAAGATGAAAATGAAAATATTATTGCAGTTTTAGGACAAGATGATTTTGATTTTAGAACTTCCCTTACTAATAGGCTATTTTACTCTAGCTCCTTTTTTTCTTCTTTTTTCTCTCTACATCTTTTTCTTTTCCTTTATTCCTTGTTCTCTCCTATCTTCTTTTCTTACAAGTATAACAAAGAACACATTATTTAAATGTATGTAAAATGAATTTATATCTGAATACTTTAATAAATGTATTTTGAAGTATTATTTAACATACATTTGGCAAGTTACATATTATCCCATTCTTTTCAATCACTGTTTGAGGCAAATGTTCATTTATCTGTGCAAAGCTGTCCATTCTTGGCTACCTGAGTATCTCTTCAGGTGGTTCAAGGTTGGGGAAAGTATTTGGCCTTGATGAGTATTTCAGCTTACCCAAGGGTTCTTATGGGCTGTCCACCTATTTTATTTTAATATTGCAATGAAAATAATGACTGAAAAGATGAAGTTTATGCTACTTTTAAAGGAAAAGATAAACATTGATTTTTAAGTTTCAAATAATTTGGGATTTCAAAGGTCAACTGAGAATAACAACATGAGGAGTGTTCCACACAGGGGTCACCCCAGTGTAGCCCTCCCATGATCCTCCAGGGTAGCACTATTGCTGTTTTTGTATCATTCAACTGGAAAGTTGTGAACTGGTGTGCTAGATGGGGCCAGTGGCCCATGAAGGATGTACAGTGATACTGCATTTAAGGAACATAATTTATTTCATGATGGTAGGGAAGGTGGCCATTGTGTTTGTGTGGAGAAGATGGCTAGAGATACATTAGTCACCTAATACGGAGTTTTCAAACAAAAGAAAAAATTTTGCTAAATACGTCCACTGGGTGAACTGAATTGTTCATGAACAGAAACATTTGTTAATGGAGACATTATGGTATTTGCTGGAATAAAAGAGCAAATTTATCCAAATTTCCAAGCAATCATATATGAACATTGCAATTAATCCTAGAATTTAATTTTTTTTTTTTTTTTTGTCTTTTTGAGACAGGGTCTCACTGTGCAGTTCAGGCTGTCCTTAAGCTCACTTTGTAGCTCAGGCTGGTCTCAAACTCACAACAATCCTCCTGCCTCAGCCTCCCTACTGCTGGGATTACAGGCCTGCGCCACCACGCCCGGCTCTAGAATTTAATTTAAGCATTCAATATTTTTCATGTAGGCTAGTGCATATTAACCTATAGTGATAAATGTTTCTAGTTTTAGGGAGAGAATCTAAAATGCTTCAGGCACTTATTTTAAATTATTATCATATTGCACAACACTTAGCACATATTTTTCTAATTAAATTCCAAGTTGAAAATTCAGAAACTAAATAAAATTTAGAAACTTATTTAGAAAATTAAATAGAAATAAAACACTAAATCATAATACTAGAATACCATTTATTTAGTGTCATAGATTTATTTTTGCACAACCAAAATAGCAAAGTTTGATTTGTAACTAAAAATATCTTGCTGGGTTTTAGGTCTTTTGTTTCCTTAGATCTTCTGACTCCAAACATGATTAACCATAATTTCCATAATTATCTTTAAGTATTTTTCTTTCAATGATAGCATTTTCATCACTGAACAATGATTGCAATAGATCAATCAATGTGACTGCATTAGAAAATGGAAAGTTCTTTTTGCGTACATTTAGTGATAAATTTTCTTTCTTTTTGCACTACCAGTGTCTTCCACATGAAATTAAAGTAGTACCTAGGTTTTTCTCCATTGCAACATTATTACGACATATAACACGTCTTTTTATTAAAAAATCTAAGAAACTAAAGCCTTATTCTTTGAAAAAGTTTTTTCAGTTGCAAATTATAACAATAAAAAATAAATTTGTCTTACTAAGTGACAAAAAATAACGTGTGTAAGCATGTATCTGGAATAATTATCATTTTGATATTAAAAATATAAATTCAATAACAAGATACTCAGATCATACTCTGTTAAAAGGTTATCTTAGCAAGGGTTGGGGAGATAGCTCGGCAGACTAAGCTCCTGCTAGGCAAGTGCGGGGACCAGGGCTTGATCTCCAGCCCACGTGCTGTGCTGGTCCTGCTCCTGGGCGCTCTGAGCCAGGACTGAGGCCCGGCATGGTGGCACGTCCCCGCAATCCCAGTGCTGGGGCGGCTGAAAACAGGAGGACCCCTGCAAGTCTGTCTGTGTAGTGGGACCTTGTACCAAGTATATATATTAAGAAAAATTAGCTTAGTATTTTTAAAAACTAGTAAAAACTTTTTTTAAAATTCTCATTTTGGGTCTCCCACACATCTGATAATTTGTCTTTTTTTGGAAAATGAATTTGTTTTTGGTGTCTTTGGCCACCTTATCTCTCTGTCTGCAGCTTTAGTCCCATTAAGATATTTTTAGATTAAGAACTAAATACATTAATGTATATATTTGTTCAATTTATTGCTCTATT
This sequence comes from Ctenomys sociabilis, assembly GCA_004027165.1. NCBI lineage: Eukaryota > Metazoa > Chordata > Mammalia > Rodentia > Ctenomyidae > Ctenomys > Ctenomys sociabilis. Next base: position 9,800 of record PVKA01001536.1, read on the forward strand.
GAAAGTTCTTCAATAGCTCCTTTTAACATAAAGCATAAAACCCACAATCTTGACTCACAAGATGTGGTTTGGCTGTATTGCTTTAACATCATGTTCCATTCATTCCCCTTAAAGGGACCAGTATGTCCTGTGCCTAAAATGCATGCTGACTTTTCACACTACCATTTTTTTTAATGCATGAGTCTTCCTCTTCCTCTTCTTCTCCTCATCTTCTTCTTCCTCCTCGTCCTTCTCCACCTCCTCCTCCTGTCTTTTCAGATAGGGTCTTCCTAATGCAGTTCAGGCTGGCCTTATGGTCTCAGACTCGCAAAGATCCTCCTGCCTTGACCTCCCAAATGCAGGTATTACAGGCATGCACCACCTTGACCACTTTGCATGGTTCCTCCTACTATAAATGCCTCTTCCTCAAACATTCACTTCCCCCTCTGCATGTTTGGAAAGTTTCCCTTTGAAACTGTTTTCTGCATTTCCTTCAAGAATTTATTTTCTGTATTTCCTAACCTGCCATTAGGGAGTTAGGCTCTCCATGGGCTCTTGCCCTGCCCTGAACATATTGGCCTGCTAGCACACACCACACAGTGATGTATTAGTTTCTACTCGTGTCTTTTTGCATAAATAAATTTCCTTATAGTTACTTGTAGTTACAGAATTTAAGATTTTTTATTAGGTCAGTATTTACAAAGAAATAATATTACAAGCCTCCTTCTCTCATCTACCAGAGAAACTTCAGTAAGAAATATTTGATAATTATATTCTTGCATCTGAAATAATTTAATTCTTTGGCATCCCTTGTATTTATATTTTGCCATGACTCATCAATAAAGTGTCTGTTAGAGGCAGAGGATTTGGCTGTAAACACGTTTAGACTCAAATGTATGGCTGTGATTTCCCATGTGAGCTACAACCTGGTTACTCCCACCCTTTTTCTGTTTAAGGTTATTTTAATGATTGAGACAATATAATATAGATTATAATAGAGTTTAATAGATTAAATATAGTTAATTGTTGTAGTTGACAACAAATATATAATAATAAATAATTTAGACACCAAAGGAAAAAATTGTGCAGCAAGTCCTAATTTAAAACAGTAGTCCTCCTCTCCTGTGTGGAGCAAGCAGTGCAAGGCAACGAGTTAGGTCTCTGGGCTTCTCCCTTTCATCCTGCAGACAGCTCTACCACCAAGATGGTCAATGTACCTAAAACCCGAAGGACTTTCTGTAAGAAGTGTGGCAAACTTCAGCCTCACAAGGTGACCCAGTATGAGAAGGGCAAGGATTCCCTGTATGCCAAGAAAAGAGGCACTAAGATTGGAAGCAGAGCGGTTACAGTGGGCAGACGAAACCCATCTTCTGGAAAAATTCTAAGACGACGAAGATTGTGCTGAGGCTTGTGTGTGTAGAGCCCAACTGCAGATCGAAGAGAACGTTGGCCATTAAGAGATGCAAGCACTTTGAACTTGGGAGGAGACAAGAAGAGAAAGGGCCAAGTGATCCAGTTCTAACCCCGTGCTTCACTTTAATTCAAATTTGTTGAAGATATAGAAAGATTAGCTGTAGGAAAATAAATGCAGTGATGACCATACCTAAATGTTGGTGTTTCTCCTGACTCAAACTTGCATATGTAATGTGGTTTTTTCCTTTTCACATATGGTTTTTAATTAAGGAAAGGAGGACTTGGCCATAGTGACACCCCTATAATCCCTGCACTGGGGAGGCTAAAGTAGGAGGGTTATAAATGTAAGCCCAAACTGGGCAGTGAAGTTCAGCCTCAAAGCAGGGAGGACTGCGGTATATCCCAGTGGGAAGGCTCTAGTTTAACCCCAGTACTGTAAAAATAAGAAATTAAGAAAATTGGGCTGGGGAGATAGTGTTCTAAGTGCCTACCTGGCAGGGGCAAAGACCTGTGTTCGATCCCTAGTACCACGTGCTGTGATAGCCGCAGAGCCAAAGGCATACCCTGCTGACCACAAAATGGCACAGTGGGGAACTGTAATCTCAGTACTGTGCAGGCTGAGACAGGAGGATCACTGTGAGTCCTAGTTGCTTATTGAGACCAAGTAAATTAAAGATTTTTAAAAATGAAAAAAATCAGTGAAAAAAAATAAAACAGTAATACTACCTTATCAAGTGCTCTAGAAATATTTATTTTTTCTTCTTTGGCATTTCCATCTTGCCCTAATAACTGAATTATCACACCATGGGCTTATTTTATGTGATTAAGTTTATGATTTTCTTTTTTTTTAATCTTCTCTCCCTTATGCCAAGCTCCCACTATTTTGATCCTTCTATAGAATAGTCTCTAATAATAAAATTCATAAGTAATTAACAACACTAGTGTCTCTTGGCCTCTATCACTGGAACAGACCTCACAAATCCCTAGTGTTTGTGCCATTAAATGTGTTATATATATTTTCCTGTACCTGAATCAAAGGTAAATTTAGAATATATCCTGTATCCTATTAAAAAAGTGCCCCTGCCTTGGATCAAGAAGTTGTTATTTAGATTTCCAGATGAGGCATCTGTCACTGCTGAATGGCAAGCTAATGGTCTTATGTTGTTAGTAAAGAGTCATAAATGATGTGTTGCAGTGTAATAACAGAAGATTGCTGAACAGGTATGCGAAAATGGCACTAATGCCTACCAGCAGAAATGCAATGTGACAGCAAGCTGAGAGGACACAGTGCTACTTGTGGAATGAGCAGATGCTCCTGTAGCGAATGTGTTGTAATTCTCTATGAATGCTGCATGTGCATGCAATTCTGTGGAACTCATAAATATAGTATGACAATAAACTCCGAGTAGTCTGGTCCAGAGTTCAGGTGAATGATCCCATCTGTTCATATGAACATCCTATACTGTTGGTATCCATGGAAGAGTGGTTTGAATGTTAGAGGTAAAGGAGTATGTGCAGAGTCACATGGGAAGATAATGATGGTGGATTTATCATAAGCAGCTCCTTGTTTCTTATCTACTAAATAGCAAGCTGCATTTACCAAATAACACTCTGTGAATACAAACACATTTGGAATGCATAAACTTATAACTGCACTGAGTCATAGTTTTTCAAATGTTAATGCAAACTATTTTATTCTTTTCTCTCCCAGAAAGATTTGCAATTTGATATTTCCAAATGACCTGGTCACTCTGTTCTGTAGGAATATTATGGGACTGTGGGACACAGTGACTTTCTATACTATGCTTTTAGTTACAGTACTCAGATGGGCTTAATGCTCTCCTAATAAATGCTGTTTGCTGAAACAGCAGTGATGAAACCATTGCATCACCATGTGAAGACATTATAGCATTTTTTTCAGTACCAGGAATTGAACTCAGGACCCTGCACTTGCCAGACTAGTGCTTATTCTATTGCACTATCTCCCCAGCCTAGCATTTTAAAAAATCTTTTATTCATTTTAATGAGAAAAAGATAAAATAGCAATGAAATAGTTTCAAAACAGGTTAGTAGGACAGTTGCAATAATTAACACATTGCATATTGTTGTCCTCATAGTAGTTATTCAAAAGACAAGTTGTAGACAGGATACCCTGTCTAAACAATATTAATACAAATCTTGCTTCCCGCTGAACTAGGAGAAAGTAGCTGTATATCTATCCTGACTCATATATATATATATATATATATATATATATATATATATATATATATATATATATATATTTCACTAAGAAATGGTCCTTTATTTATATCCTTTTTTGTTTTGTGTTGTGAGAGATGGGTGTTTTACAGCAGTTAGAGAAGCTGTATTTAAAGAACCTTTACATAATTGAAGCCCGTCTAAAGGAGTACTTGAATTTAGCAAAAATGACTCAATATAGCCTGATAGTCCACAATGGTAGTGGGCTATCAGCACAACTGGCAATTGTCAGAAGTTGTTGACTTGAGAGACATCATAGCATTTAACATTTGTCCAAGGTCAACCACATATTGGTTTTATTAATTTGTTTTCAAGATACTTATTTTGTCTTTCTGGTTTTATTTTTATATTATAGTAGAGGTTGGTGAATAGCTACTCATGTGTATTATTTATGATATATTAAGCTATCCTTGTGGGAACCTATAAAAAATGACTGGTCATGAGGGTTTGTAGTCTAGTAAAATGTACCACTGCCTAAACTGTATGATACTAAACAACCAAGTGAAATAATGTTATTTACATTTTGCTATTAAAATTGTGAAATTAAAAATACTGTATTTTAATTTATAGAAGAACAATAAAGTAGTTGATCAATGTCTTTCTTCTGGATGAAAGTTTAAGAGTATTGCCTCAGCCTGCAGTGCTGGCCCCACTCCCCGAAACACGGTGAGAGGGCAGTTGAGACTGGGCGTGGTGGCACATGCCTGTAATCCCAGCTCTTAGGAGGCTGTAAACAGATGGATCACTATGAGTCCGATCTAGTAGTGAGACCTGAATGCCCTGTAGACCCTTCCATAAAATACAAAAAAATATTAGATTGTATTTGGACATGCTAGGCAACACTCGATTCAAGATGAGTATATGTAAAAAGCCATGTTCATCTAGCCATGTCACATCTGTTCATGTGAAATATGTCAGTACTTCTCGAAATTTGGTGATCCTTTGGTGGCATTAGTGTCTCAGTTACTATTCTTTTGTTGCTGCGACAAATACTGACACTCCAAATTGGGAAAGGAAAGGTTTATTTAGCTCATGGTTGCTGGAGATTTCAGTCCACACAGAGCTGGCTCCTAGAGCAGAGTGGCACATGGCAGAAAGCAACGTTTCATGATGGCAGCAAAGAACATAGAGCAAAGCAAGTGGCAGCGGCTCTTGCAGCCACCAACCTTTCTCATTTCCTTACACTGTAATGCAAATTTCCTGCCCCAGGATGGGTGCAGCATCCATACCCTCAGTAATTAACCACGAACTCCAGAAGCTGTCCCATGACTGCGTGAGGCTTTGGGCAGACATCTATACACAAACCATAACGACTAGAAATATAATTTTTGGCTACTTTGTTCTTCTAGCTATTTGTTATCTATCATCTATAGGTTATTTTGAGTGTTATCTAGAGTGTAATGTACTTATGATATAATTATCTCTGGCTTGGTTTTGAAGGAAATGAAAATACAGAAAGGAAACAACATATTAACATAAAATTTCCTGGTAAAATCATATAATCATATTTGCAGAAGGGAAATTCAAAGATCATGCATAAATGAATATTTTTTATTAAGCTTAGAAATGATAGCTAATTTTTCCAAGCTATTTGCACTCCATCATATAACCTTGGCTTCATTCAGCAAACCTTTATTACGTATGAGATGACAAGGACAGAAAACTCAGAGAAATTTTCTGTCTCGAAGGAATTCTCTGGATCTCAATGGAGACTGATGAACACATACACTCACAGTGGCTTGAGCACAGCTGGAGGGAAAGTGCTGTACAGGGCTAGGGTGCTGCACAGAAAGAGAAGCCCACCAGCTTGCAGATGTGGCATGGAAGCGTGGGCTGAGACACAATGGACATTTCTCTACTGGGACAGGAAAAGGTAGATTTAAGTGACAAAGGCTGGTAGCTGCAATTTCAATTGCATTTTATTTATTTTTATTTTTATTTATTTATTTTTCTGTATTTAGTACAGGGTCTACAGGGTCTCACTATGTTGATCAGACCTAACCTTAACCCTAACCCTAACTTGAACTCCAACCCTCCTGCTTTCAGCCTCCCAAGCATTGGGATTACAGGCATGTGTGCCCACACCCAGTGTCAATGGCCATCTCAGTGCACCCTGGGTGCTGGGTTGGTGTGGCATGCTGGGAATCGAACCCCAGCTGCCGTGCTCTGCCTAGGCAGGTGCTTTAGTCCACTGAGCTATCTGGCTGGTCCTAAGTTGCATTTTAAAAACTGATTTCAGTGGCAGAGATAAGAAAAATTGTTTTAAGGATGAAAAGTAAGTACATTGTGTTATGGGAAAAAAATCCCGACTAATTAATATTTATTTTAATGAACCTTCTGTGCATTTGTGTACACAGAAAGTCTTTAAATACACTTTTTATGCAGTATATTTATCTGATTTTTCCCTATAGTCTATAAAAATTAAGGAGAAACACAATTTAGCAGGATTCATAGTAATATGTATGAAAATTCTCACCAGGCTTTTAGTTTAAATCAGAAGTGATGATAGGTGAGAAATAGGAAAGAACATTCTCCATTACAAGGAAAATCATGGTAACTCATCCCTTTATAAACTTTTGATCTTGGGATGTTCTACTCCTTAAAAAACTCTGCATATGAAGCCAGGTAAGGATTTTTTTTTTTTTTAATGAAATGGAGGTATCTAAGGCCACCGTATTTTGATCTGTGTTCTTGTAGGTTGTGTTATGTCTCATTTTGTTAGGCAGTAGAGCCAAATTCACATACAGATTTTGCCATTCTGGATAAAAGCATGAGTGAGTTGTTAAAGTTGCTGAGCCTGATCCAGTTGATTCCTGATACTGCCTGCCACTTCGTAGAAGTGGGCCCCAAAAGCTGGGTATGATGGTGCATGTCTATAATTCCAGCACTGGGGAGGCTGAGACAGGAGGATTACTATGAGTGTGAGCTTCATAGCAAGACCCTGTACCAAATAAATTAAATATTAAAAAAATTAAAGAAATGATATGTTTCTAGAGATTTATCTTGGGGCAAAATGAGGCTTTTCTTACCATGTACATAGATGATCAACACCTATTTCTCTTGATAAATTAGCTTTTAATTTAAAATGATTTATTTATATATATATTCACTTAAACAGATACAAAAGTTAAAAATGAAATTATTAATCATGTTCACAACTTCTTTTCTCTAGAAGCAACTTTGTTCCAGTGAAGTAAGTAGGCGATGGAATGTCATGCTTTAATCAAAAATTTACCATTTGTATCACAATATACATTAGGAGGTAAGTAGTGGAAAAATTAATCTATGGATAGCATTTTATTTTATTTACTTATTTTGAATTCAATTTTATTTTATTGAACAACAAATAGCAATGAGACAGTTTCAAATCAAATTAGGATGGATTCAATAATTAATACATTGCATATTGTTTTCATAGTGGTTTGTTTGCGTAGAAAGTACATACATGATATTCTACTTACAAACACTATTAGAGTAGATGTCTCTAATCAAAGAATTAAGAGAATATAGCTGCATACTTATCTTATTTTTTAAAGCTGAATTATAGCACATTTTCAATAATTAATACTTTCTACCCTGTTATCTTCCTAGTGGTTGTGCATAGTACAAGAAGCCAACATAATATCCTGTCCAACCACTATTGGTGCAAATCTTGCTTCTCATAGAATTATGCAGGAGTACTGCATATTTATCCTAACTATACTGTTTATACAAACACAGCATAGTTCATCCTTTGTACCTCCTTTTTTTGGGGTTTAGACCTGTCAAATATGGGCACTCCATTGTCATTCAACCATTATAGGTGCCTGAACTCAGCAACACAATCAAATTGAGTCCAGCAGTCCACAATAATAGTGAGTTATCTGAAGAAGTTGTTGACTATAGCCATTTACAGCTCAACTTATTATTGTGACCTTATTTTATATACCTCATTGTTAAACTTTTCTGTTGGATGGTAAAGACAAAGATAAAGCAAGACCTACATAACAGAAAATGTAGCTTTTGTATCTGATGAGGTCACTCAAGTCCCATGAGAGTTTATCTTGTACTCCTGTATCTCACTCTGTAGATCCTTTCTCTATGCCAGCCATGTGGATGAGTCACAGCCATTGAATGATCAGTTGGCTCTCTGTGAGAGCATGAGAGACAGTTTTCTCTCAATGTGACTCTCCTTAGGCATACTATAGATCATCAATCACCCTCCTCTGTGGCTCTACAATCTCCTTGATCAGAAAATTTGGGGCACAACTCAGTTTCATGATGTTACAGTACAGGTTCTCCTATGTCCTGAGTCCTCACTGACCTTGAAAGGCTAGGGCCAAAATGTTTGCTGACCTTGCAGTGCTTCCGTTTCTCCAATATTTGATCTGTGAACTTAGGTTGTTAAAAGCTGATTACTACCCGGCGACACATGCAGTTCAGTTTACGCTATCTGACTAAATTCTTTTTAGTTGTTGTTACACATTTCTATTTGTATTTCCTTTGATTCCTTATACTAGGGAGACTATATGATATTTGCACATGTGTGGCTGGTTTACTTCACTTATGAGTACATGTTCAAGTGGCATCCACTTCAATATAAATGCTTCAAGTTTATCATTCTTTGTAGCTGGGTAATCTTCCATTATATAGAAATTCCACATCTTTTTCAACCATTCCTCATGTGACGGACATCTTGGTTGTTTCCAAGATTTTGTTATGACACACTGTGCTTCAATATACATAGGTACACATATATCACTATGGTATGATGTTTTCAGTTCCTCTGGTAAAATTCCCAGTAAGGGGATAGCCGGCTTGAATGGGATTTCCAATACTACTTTTTTGAGGAGTCTCCACACTGATCTCCACAATGGTTGTACCAGTCTACATTCCCACCAACACTGGAGAAGTGTCCCTTTCCCCACATCCTCTCCAATATTTGTTGTTGGTTGATTTCTTTGTGATAGCCATTCTTTCTGGAGTGAGATGGTATTTCAGTGTTGTGTTAATTTGAATTTCATGGATGGGTAGCGATGTGGAGCATTTTTTCATATACTTATTTGCTTCTTTAATTTTGTCCTCTGAGAAGTGTGTATTCATCTCAGATGCCCATTTCTGGATTGGGTCTTTCAATTTGAGGGCCCTAATATATCTTAGCTCTTTACATATCTTAGAGAGCAGACCTTTGTCTGAGTGGTTATTAGTTAGGATTCTTTTGAAATTTGTGTGTTGTCTTAACTTTGTTGGCAGTTTCTTTTGAAGTGCAAAAACTTCTCAAGAAGAGTTGGTCCCAGTTGTTAATTCTTTCAAGTATTTTCTATTTCAATACATATTTGTTCATAAACTCTTTGCCTAGCCCTATGTTTTCAAGAGTTTCTTCTACTTTCTCTTCCAGGATTTTGAGTGTTTCTGTTTTAATATTTAGATCTTTAATCTATTTTGACTTTAACTTAGTGCATGGTGATAGACCTGGGTCAAGTTTTAGTTTTCAGTATGCACAAAGCCAGTTTTTCCAGCATCATTTGTTAAAGAGGCTATTTTTCTTTCAGTAAGCATGTTTAGCCAATTTGGTGAAGATCTGGTGACTGAGTGTGTTCGCAGAGACCTCTGTGTCTTGTAGTCTATTCCTTTGATACCCAGGTCTATTTCCTTGCAAATACCATGTAGATTTTACCACAGTGGCTTTGTAGTATAATTTCAAGTCAGGAATTGTGATGCCTCCTGCCTTGTCTTTGTTGGCTAGGATTGTCTTTGCTATTCTTTTCTGGTTCCAAATAAATTTTAATAATGATATCTCTAGGTCTGGGAGGTATGTTGGTTCCAGTTTGATAGGGATTGCATTAAATCTGTACATTAAATTTTTGGAGTATGGCCATCTTCACAATGTTGGTTCTTCCTATACAGGAGCATGTTTATCTCCATTTTTTGAAATCCTCTATGATTTCTTTTCTTAGGGGGTTATTTTCGGTGAAAAGATCTTTGATTTCCTAAGTTAAGAGAATTGTAAGGTATTTCATTTTCTGAGGTGCTATTGTATTGTTTCTACAGTTTCTCTCATTGTGTCTGTTAACTGTATAGAGGAATGCTATTGACTTTTGAGTATTCACCTCGTATCCTGCTATGCTATTGAATTTATGTATCAGTTCTAGTATCTTCTTGATGGAGTTTTTTGGGCCTTCCAAGTAAAGTATCATGTCATCTGAAAATAGTGATAATTTAGCTTTTCTTTACCTATTTTTATTGTTTTTATTTTCTCCTTCCTGCCTAATGACTGTTGCTAATGATTCCAAAACTATATTGAATAGGAGGGTTGATAGAAGTCTTCCTTGTCTCTTACCAGATCTAAGAGCAAAAGATTTCAGTTTTTCCCAATTTAGAATTATATTAGCCATTGGGTTGTCATGAATGGCTTTTATCAAATTGAGGTAGAGGCCATCTATTCCAATTTTCTGTAGGATTTTGAATATGAATGACTGTTGGACTTTGTCAAAAGCTTTTTCTGCATCAATTGAGATAATTGTGTGGTTTTTAGATTTCAGGCTATTAATATACTGTATTAAATGTATAAATTTGTAAATGTTGAACCATCCTTGCATCCCTGGGATGAATCCTACCTGGTCATGGTGTATGATCTTCTTGATGATTTGCTGTATTTTATTGAGGATTTTTGCATCTATGTTCATGAGGGAGATTGGCCTGTAGTTCTCTTTTTTGGTTGTTGCTTTTCCCTGGTTTTGGAATAAGTATAATGTTCCAGAAATGATTTTGGGAGGACTTCCTCCTTTTCAATTTCACTAAAGAGTTTGAGGAGTGTAGGGATTATATCTTTTATAAATTTCTTGTAGAATTCAGCTGTGAATAAGAAAGCTGTGACTTTCTTAGTTGGCGCTCTTTTTATTAATTTTCATGTTTTGTTGGCTGTTATTGACCTATTGAGATTTGTTCTATCTTCTTGGTTCAGTTTTGGTAATTTGTACCTTTCTAGGAACCTCTCCATTTCTTCTGTGTCTTCTATTCTGTGAGTATAAAGATTTTTGAAGGAGCTGTTGATAATCTTCTGAATTTCCACTGGATCTGTGGTGATTTCACCATTTTAATTCCTTATTGCTTGTATTTGAATTTTTTCTTTCCTCTTTTTGGTAAAGTTGGCTAGGGGCTTATCAACTTTATTTAGTCTTTCAAAGAACCAAGTTTTTAATTTGTGGATTCTTTGAACTGTTTTCTTCATCTCAATTGAATTAATTTCTGCTCTAATCTTCATGATTTCTTCCCATCTTTGCACTCTGGGTTTCATTGGCTCTTCTTTTTCTAGATGTCAGAAGTGCAACTGTAGGGTGTTTATTTGTTCCCATTCTATTTTCCTAATGTGTGAGTTCATAGCTATGATTTTCCCTCTGAGAACTGCTTTCATCACATCCCATAAGTTCTGGTAAGTTGTGTTTGAATTTTCATAGAATTGTAGTTATCGTTGAATTTCTTGTTCAATTTCATGTGTGACCCAAATATTATTGAGCAGGCTGTTGTTTAATTCGCATGTAGTTAGTATGTTTTTCTGTTTTCTTTCGTTGTTTATTTCCAGTCTCATTGCACTGTGGTTGGATAATATGCATGGGATATTTTCTGTTTTCTTGCAAACACTTAAGCATGACCTATGGACTAGTATGTAGTCTATTTTAGAAAATGACCCTTGTGCACCTGAAAAAAATGTGTATTCAACTGTGATTGGGTGGAACACTCTATATATGACCACCAGGTCCATTTGTTCCTTGCTGATTTTTTATCTGGTTGACCTATCTTTTTGAGATAAGGGGGTGTTCAGATCTCTTGTTAAGATTGTGATTTTTCATGTCCAGTAAGATTTGTCTTACATAGTTGGGTGTTCCTGTGTTTGGTGTATAGATATTTGAGTGTTATCTCTTCCTCTTGAATTTTTGTCTTTACAAATACGTAATGGCCTCTTTCTTTCATTTTATCCTTCTTAGTTTGAAGTTGAGACTCTTTGAGAACAGAGTTACTAGTCCTGCTTTTTTCTGAGGTGCTGGGGCATGTAGGAATTTTTTCCATCCTTTGACTTTCAGCCTGTGAATTTCATTATGAGTAAAATGTGTTTCTTCTATACAGCATTTCGTTGGATTTTACTTGCTGATCTACTATGGCAGTCTATTTCTTTTAGTTTAGGAATTGAGGCAATTTACATTGATGATTATAATTGAGATGCATTGACTTATGATTGACCTGTTATTTACCACTGTTAACCGCTTTTTCTCCTGTGTTTGATTGTTTGCCCTATCTGATGGTTTCTTTCCATTCTCATTTGTGGAGTTACGGTCATTTTGGTCCTTCTCTAGAATATCTTTTTTTTTAGTTTATGTAGAGTTGGCTTTGTCATCATGAAATCCTTTAATTGTTGTTTACCATCAAACTTGAAAGAGAGTTTTGCAGGGTACAGTAGTTTGGGCTGGAATTTGTTTTCATACAGGACTAGAAGAACTCTGCTCCATGCTCTCCTTGCCTGCATGGTTTGTGTAGAGAAGTTGGCTGTAATTCTGATGGGTTTTCCTTTGAATGTGATCTGCTTCTTTTGTCTAGCAGCTTTCAGTATATTATTCTTGTGTTGGATTTCTGGGATCTTGACTATTATATCTCTTGGTGTGTTTTTAGTTGGGTTGAAGTTATTTGGTGTTGTGTATGTTTCAGTAACAGGAATGCTGGATTCTTTTCTCATATTTGGGAAGTTTTCTGCTATTACTTTTACCCATATTCTTTTTATATCATTTTTATTGACTCCTTCATTCTCATTGATGCCAATTAATCTCACATTGTTCATTTTGGCGTCATCTTGCAGGTGATGGTTTTTATTTTCCTGCATCGTTGTTGTTTTTAAAAGATCCCTTCTCACCTTTTTACTACCTGCACCAACATCTTCAAGATCTGAAACTCTGCCTTTGCTTTCACTCAAACGGTTTTGCAGACTTGTGATTGAGATTTATAGTTCTTCTATATTATTTGACTCTGCTTCATGTGATATGTTTCTTTTCTGTATTTCTCATTCCAGGAATCTGTCATATTTCTGATGTTCTGTATTTTTTTTTTATCAATGTCTTCTTTAGAGGTAGCTATTAATTCTTTTACTGTAGTGTTTTTTCGAAATTGGATTTCCTCTATATATTTCTGAAATTGGTTCTCTACTTTGGATGTTATGATTTCAAAGAATTCTTTTTTTATTTCAGAAATAATTTCTGCGCTGACTTCCTCTTTACCTTTTTGCTGTTGTTTCTTTGCTTGTGATGCTGTTAATTCATATTTTTCAGCTGGAATAGTGTTCTCTGCCCTTGTGCTGGGTGAGCATTGGTTTTCCCCCATACATTTCTGGATTTGATTCATTACTTGAGATGCTATGTATTCAAAAATTTCTTTTTTTATATCAGGCATTAATTCTGGTCTTAGTTTCTCTATACCTTTCTGCTATTGTTTCTTTGCTTCTGCCTCTGTTAATTCTTTCATTTCAGCTGAACTAATGTCCTCTACACTTATTGGTGGACTTGAGTCCTGAGATTGCAATTTGCTCCTTTTCTTTGTCATTTTGTATAGCACTGACCTCTGACCCTTGGTGTAGAGCTTTGGTGCAGTTATGACCTTAGCACGTTATGAGATTTGGGTGCCAGTCTATTAAGTTTGAGATATTCCAATTATGCCTGGTCTGGATCTAGCTATTGTGTTCAGTTTCTTTTTGCTGCAGCTCTCTGGTACAACTGTGAGCCTGTGTTTCCCCTCTGTTTTGTGCCTGGTCCAGGGAGCATTGAGGAGCACAGAAGCTCTGCCATATACTCATCAGGCCAAATGAGGGTGGTTCGGGTGGTGAGAGATTGGGAAAAATTCCCACTCGCTCCGAGAACTTGGGGGCGGGGGCTATGGGGAGTTGCAGGCAAGTTGGTTTGGTGTGTCTCAGGCAGACCACTCGGTCGCTTGGAGGTCTTGAGGTGGGGGCTCCGAATGGTGCAGAGTGGGTGTAGGGTAGAAGCCAACAGCTCTCCCACACAGTCGTGGAACCGGGTCTTGGGTGGCAGGAGAGCCAGAAAAATTCCCACTCACTTGGTGGGCTTGGGGGCAGGGGCTCCACGGAGTTGCCTGGAAAGTCGGTCTGGGGTGTCTCAGGCCAACCACTCACTTTCTCTATGGATAGTATTTTTTTTAAAAAATTCTGGGATGTGCTTTCTCTCCAGCTACATACAGCATAGATTTTTGTACCTGAAACACTTTAGATTTATTTTCTGTTAAACTTATGATTGAATGCAGAAATATTATAGATTTGCATTTTCATTTTTGAGGTTTTTATTTTTTAATTTTATTTTTATTAGTATATGTTAATAACATATTAACAAAATATTGAGTTTTGATGCAGTTTCTCATAAATGTAGAGCACATTTGATCCCTACTACTGTCTCATATCTTTTCACTTCCTTCATATTGTCTTTCTTTTGCCAAATAGTCCTATTTCTGCTTTCATGTCATACTTGTCCTTAAAAGATCATGAAAACTAATTGAATATAACTATATTTGTTGATTACATGATTCTATCTTTAAAATCTTTGTAAATAGCCTGTGTCACTCATATGAAGAAGTACAAAATCATGTACTATACATCAGACTTCTTGGCATTTGAGAGATCATACAAGACCACGGATTCAAATCTGTAAGCTGTTAATTGATTGAGCTTCTTATCTATTTCCTCTCTGGATCAGCTTGCTGCTGTGTCTCTCTGAGCTGTTGCTTTCTGAGGGCTATGGGCTGAACTTGTCAATGACTAAACAGCTACATCCTCAGCTGGCTCACTCCAAGTCAGTAGGCTCTTGCAATGATGAATTTTAGCTTGTAGGCATCACATTATCTGGCAGAAAGTTTGTGGTAACTGTGTGGTAGTGCAAGAGTCTTTCTATTTTATCCTCTCCTTCCTTTCGTCACAACTTATTATCAAGACCAAATCATACAACATATAACAGAAGGGGCTGAAAGTTAAAAAATATAAAATTCACAAACTAAATTATAAATTATGCTCGCAACTTCTTTTTTGCTAGGAAAAAAACAGTTCTTTCAATCAATTTCCATTTTATTTTGGTATAGTAAGAATTGTTTTGGTCCTTGTTATCATATGAAAGTTCAGTCTCAATTAATCTGTTTCTGTATTTTGAAGTAAGGAGACATTGGACCCAACCTGAGATTCTGAGATTCTATTCATGACAAAGAAAAATTCATCATAAGACAAGTGTGTCTTGGCAACCATCCAAGGGGATTAGCTACTGAAATTTCAAAATGACCCCCTTATAAATAAACCTTCCTGGAAGGTGTCCTCATAGCAGTAAGCCCGGCAGTAGAGCAATTGTAAAAATTATAGTAATAAGGGTGAATTACACACTATGTGCATTTATTTTAGTACAAAATATATAAAAGATAGGGGAAGAACAAATATGGTGTCACTTCTTCAGATTCCTCATGATTTTGTTATATAGCATAAATTTCAAAAATTAATCTATTTGAGAAAATAATCTATTTGTCAAGCTTCTTTGAGGGCTGAAATGAGGCCATAGGTAGAAAGACTAATGTTGACTTGGGTAATTGAATTCTCATAGTGTTCTGTCCCACTGGGTAACCTCCATTCAATAGAATATATATATTTATTTATTATTCTTAGTTTATTCTTAGTCTTGCCCTTTATTTTATGTGCAGTCTTCAGTGAATCACTTAATTGCTTTCCATATATATTTCTTTTTAGTTGCACATGTAATTTCCTCAATATATGTTAATATTCTGTCTTAAAGAGAGTGTTATCTAATTATAAATTTATGATAGTAGTAGGGGAAAACATTTTTTTCCCGGAGTCAACTGTCCTCAATTTTAGATTCTTCCAGTAATTAGAAGTCTACGAAGACTCACTAACCTCTGCTTGGCACAGTCCCTAATCATAACAGGAAGCAAGGGGCACTGAGTCCAGCAGTTCCTGTGTCAGATAAACGTGTTCATGTTGTCTACTGATGTGGGATAGTGGTAAAACTTTTGAGGTTATACACAGTAGATCCTTCTTTGGGTTTGGCATGAAGACCAAATGAGATAAATAAGATAATTCTGCAAATACACTCAGAAACGTAAACACTTTTTTACTCTTTCTTCTTTCAGTATCCATCAGGGGAAGCCTTTCTGGCTCATCTTTATTCCTGTTCTATGCATGTTGGTATCACCTTGAAAGAGGCCTCAACATGTTTATAGATTAGAAACATTATCTAAAACGTTTGAAATTACCTGGTTCTGAAACTTTTTTTTAAATCACTGAACCTTTCAGTAGATGCTATAACATGTCATTTAAGAGACCGGCTGTTTTATTTGAGCCTGCTGCCTCCATTTCTCTGTTTTTCAGTTTCATCATCAATAAACCATATATTCATAATTTTATATAGGTTTTGGAGAGTTGAATGTTGTGATATACAGTAAGTACTTAATATAACATGAAATACAAAGTCAACAGTTACTTATTTTTGATAGAAATATAATATGGAAGAAGGTGACATTTCTTATTAATTTAGAGATCAAATATAGTCAGGTAGATATGTGTAAACTAATTTGCAAAATTAGGAAATATTTAATAATTACAAGACAAAAAGGTGCTGGATAGGAATGTTGATTGACATGAAAGAATTGCACCACACTGCAAAATATGTGACATGCGCAAATTAATCCCAGGTGAGATTTGAGTCAGCAGATGATTTCAGCACTTTTATTTTCTACCTAGACATCTTCTCGCTCTGGAAAGCAATATCTGACTGCTTACTTGACAAAAGTTGTAGAACTCTAATGGGCTTCCCAGAGACTGTGCTTGCTCTTGCTGCCTTTTCTTTCTGAAGGAAAACTTTACAATCAGCTATAATCTGTACTTTTCATCTTTTACTTGCATAGTTTATTGATTACATATCCGTCTTGACTAGATTAGTTCTGCATTTCAAGAGGGAAGAGATTTTATCTGGTTTGTTTACTGCTTTAATACCAGTCTCCAGAACTTGTTCAATCAACTCTGAGGAGATTTTAGTGAATATTTATTAAATGAACAGATAAACCCAGAGTATATTTTATTTGCTCAACAGAGCATTATTATTTTTTAATCTTGCCTTAGCTAGAGGGAAGTAACAGTGAATGAACAAGGTATGTGGCCGTGAGTACAGGGGGAAAATAATGGACTGTTTGACCTAATGTCTGTGAAGTAGCATGATTTCAAATTTATCAGTGAATGTGTTCCAATTCTGTGATGAATGAAATGTGAAAAGATAGCTTTAAATAACAAGATGGGAAAATCCCCTGAGGCATGTATATAGACAACAGGAGGAGTCTAAACATGGGAGTCACTAAAAACTTCTTTCCTCTAGCCCTAGAAGATGGGCTACAATTTGATTCATTTGACAGGTTTTTGGCAAGGTCCTGCCTGGAAGCATGGTTATGTATTTGGATGTCCTGTGAGTTTATAAGCCAAAGGCTTCTCGCCCTGTAAATCTGTGAATTAACACATTTCTGAACAAATTTGTTTGATAGTCTGTGAAAGAAAACAGACTTAAATAGCAGTTTTGTAAAGTCTTATGGAAAGGAAAAATTTGTGAGAATGCTGGAAAATCTTCACAGTAGATCAGTTATATCCACTGAAAAATTGTTTGCCAAATAGGATCTAAAGAATGACCTCTTCTTTTGTACACTTCTCAATGTGACCATGTGTAATGACTTAAAGGAGCAATGACTAGAGGCCTAAACATGATTGCCAAAGAAATTTTTTTTGCCATAATTGCGACATTTATGGTGACAGAAATTTAACATATATTTAGCCTAGTCTGAATATGGCTTTTACAAGGATTTGAATCAACTGAACTTTTAGAGAGAGTATCTGTAATCTCAGAACCTTCAAAGGACAGAGACACTGAACACTCTCAGAAGCATTTGTCTCTTCTAAACAGAGAGCTTAGCCTGCTCCTCCTATGTGGGTTTTATCTCAGCATTCAGGGAAAATTCTTCTCCCAAGTGATGGAGAGAAGGTTATTCTGATAATTTTTCCTTCTATGCTCTGGTTTCAAAATGTTTTTAAGAGCATCTAAATCAATCAGGCCCCAGGGCCACATTGCATCTATAAATTGAGATGTCCTTGAGTAATCAGACCTAGGAATATTCTAAAAATGGTTTCCCATTTGAATTCTAATTTAGGGTGCTGCTGTAGACACCAGCTTTGGGTGAGCCAGCTCAGCATGTGTCCCTACTATTTAATGTCAGCCTATGACTATTCTTAGCCTTGACACCTTCAAACAGTTTTACCAGAATGAACAGATTTCTCTATCCCATCACATTTTCTATCCATTGAGTTGCAGATGGAAGAGGATAAAAAGGATACTTATATGGTAAAGGGAATGGTGAGTGTTTCCTCCACCCTCACAAGCTAATCTCAGTAACTCAGTGTTGGTTGCTTGCGAAAATAGGTTCTCTTCCCCCCCCCCCCCGCTATGCTGGTTTCTGAGAACATACAGCAGGAATGAGAATGATATGCTACCTTTTTCTTGAGCTATCCAAGTTGGCACACAGTCAACATAGGGAAATATTTTCTGGGTGACATGGAAGGACATCTATAAAGAGTTCAAAATAAATAAATATTGACTCTTTAAGAGGGTAGGAAAAATCCACTCTGCTCTAGGAGCTAATTGATAGTTATAGAATAGGAAGATATTCTCTACATATTTTCTGAAGTGCATTCTAAGAAATACTACTGGCCACAAAAATTTCAGTGAATGAAAACAGAAAATTGAAATGTTAATTTTTCCATTTTAGTCATGTAAAATTCTGTAAGCTCTAAAAAGTGGTTTGTTTCATATGCTGTCTTCCTCTCTCTGTCTCTTTCTCTCTCTCTCCTTCCCTCCCCACCAGTGGCTGCTTATCTATTTGAATGGTTGTGAGATATCAGGAAGAGGTTGTGAGACATCAGGAAGATATCCCAATGATACCTAAGGGGGAGAACAACACAGAAGGATTTCCTTCTTGTGTGCCTTTACAGTGAATTACAACCCTAGCCCCCCTTTTAAAACTTTAGGAAATGGTCTTACTAGGTCACTAAATTGCCCAGACTGTGTTCAAACTTAAGATTGTCCTGTTTCAGCTTCTAGGAGTGATGGGTTCATAGCTGTATATCATCACATCCACCTGGGTTTTCCTTTTAAATCCCTCCCCTAGATGTTTTCCACTTCTTTTGTTATTTCATGTTAATTAGAATTGGGATTTCCTATTCTCACTATACAAGGAAAACTAGTGGGAACAAAGTGCAAGTGTAGATGTGAAAGTGGAGGGTTAGTGGTTGGTTTTATTCTGCCTAGGAAGATTTCAAGAAAAATGACAAGGAAGTAAAAGTGATTTTACCAAAATGAGAAAGAAAGTAGAAAGAAGAATTTGGACCATGATAACAAAATGCTATGGAGGTAATTTCTGGATATATTTTCACTTTCTGGGAATTTCTCCAGTGATTCTTTTTGAAACACAATCATAGTCTTACTATTTTTATCTTTTTACTGGCTTAGGAGGGCTTAAGGGCAGGTCTGGTAAGATGCGAGGATGTGGGGATTGAAAAACAGCATCCAGAGTCTGACTGCTTTGTTTAAGAAGGCATGTAAACAGCTGAGCTAATGGGCAGGCCTCCAATTGTAGTCTTTATGAACTCTTCCCTGTAATCTTGATGCCATGTTCCCAGCACTTATGAATAAAGAATGACGAGTGTATGTCAGCAAGAGCAACTTTTGTTTGTACTGACACCTGGCTTTGGGTGTTCAGTTGCCTGAAATTTCACAGTACTCAGAGTTGATGTCTCTAAGACGTGACCTGAAGGTGTAGAATGTGTTGTTTTATTCTGAATAGAAAAAAATTGTAGCTAATTCATTTGGGAGAGACAAATATCTAGAAAAAAATGGATGCACATTAACTTAATTTATACAGCCTCTTCTTATATGTTGCATGAAAAATGTAATAAGAAATAAACATTTTCCTACTCAAAATCAGCAATCACATATAATGCCTCATGTATTAGAGAATTATAACTGTTTTTATGTGAAAAGATATGTTATTTCACTCACACCAAGTTGAATATTTTAGTACCACAGCCTTACAATCAGTTTTTATAACATTTGGACCATCTTGCATTTGTAAAATGTCACTACTATTTATGTGAGGGTCTCTCATAGAGATGACTGAATTCTGTTTACGTGCTCAAGACTTCCAGAGCTTTGTAGATAAATAACTTTGATTTTCCAACCCATACAAATTTTTAAAACATTTTTTTTTCACATAGCCTGTCACCTAAAACTAGGCAAGCAGAAAAAAAATCAAACTTAAAACACAAGAATTTTCTATATAAGTTGTTAATCTGTGAAGCTGCCTGATAAGAAAGAAGTTTCCTTAAAAACATATTCACACAGAGCACTAAGATGCAAAAGAAGAGAAATGTCATGTAGTAGGAGAGCTTGATTCCTTTTTTTTGTTGTTGTTGTCAAACTATTTTAACCTTCAAGTCACAAGTGCAGCATACCTATGAGGCATTTCCTAAACAAAGTTTCAGAGGCCCAAGATTTTCTCTGTGATATGGTAAAACCTCATTACCTTGGGCTTTTCTTGATTCATATTGGCGATGACTGATAGAGCTGGTGCTTTTGTAGAAAATCCTTTTTTTCCCTCATGGAGGAAATTACAAAGAAGATTACAGAGTAGGTGCTAAAGTTCTTAAATCTAAGCCTATAGCGAGGAAAAAAATACTGGAAGAAAATAACTGACATGTTAACCCTAGTTTGTTGATTAGAAATTTCATGGAATTACTAGCAATTTCCCAAGTTTTATATAATGTGCTTTTAGTTGCTTCATAACGAAATATACACTCAGGAAAGCAAAATACCCACAGCTCTTGAGTCTTTTAAAGCATTAAAACTCTTATGGTTTCTATCTAGACGTCCTCACGAAATCGCGTGTGCTTACAGGTGGGCTTTTGCGATGTGTTGGGGTGGTGACTGTGTGACAGTCCTCAGAGGGCTGGTGCGCATAAGTTTTTGGGTGATTTGCTGTTGTGAAGCCGGTTCTGGCCAGGAGAGGTAGGTGCCTGGGGCAGACCTGGAAGGGTTGATCTGCCCCCTCTGCTCTGGCTGCTTCCCGCTGCTACGCTACCACACCGATGTTCTCTTCAACCATACCCGCTCCAACCAAGGCCTGAAGCCCCTACAGACTGCCAAAATAAACTTCTACTCACTAATATTTCCACTGTGAGATATTTTGTCACACCCTCTCTAAACTGATAACTACTTGTATTCTATATAATGTAACCATTTATGTCCCTGGTATGTTTGTGGCAGATCCTTTTTACACTGAGTATAAAATCTAGTACTATCTTTGCAACAGGTAAGTGAATGGAATGCCCATCTAGAAAATCCAGGTCAAACAATACCCAAGCCCAAACTGAACAAACTATCCCTGGCCGTTCTTTAATGAGTATATTTGGATTGCTGCTTCATACGTATTTTTCTTTCATTTTAAATAGATTCTTGTGGTTAGTAAAAAAAAAAGTTTGTGTTTTTTTAATTTTAAGGTCACAGTGGTGCTTCTCTTGGCTGAGTTTTTGGTGAGAGAGAGGCTTGTCACTGGTAACTCTATCTCACCAGCGCTTTGACATGTTAGTTCTATACATCCTGAAGTTGAATAACTATGAATTTATGTGCCTATGAGATAGGAGTACAGATATTTGTAGTGTCAATTTTGAGTTCTGGATAGATTTTTGAAATTTGGGTAAGGCATGAGTGTAACCAGGAATAGAGTTTTAGATAAGACTTACACTTCAAAAAGTGACAATATGGACATAGTTTGGATGATTCAATGGAAATAATAATTTAGATATTTTACATCTTATGTTTAACTTTAGACTTTGACATTTTAGGGTCTATTTAAGCAACACAATTTATGATTTAATGGGTAGTCTGATGCTTCAGGACAATAAAAAAATGATGCTTTGTTCTCTGGAGTTTTTTTCCTGTACCTGCTTCAACTTCCCTAATGAGTTCATAATATGATTAAAACTCTGAATTTCATCTCTGTCTATTGTGGTTGCAGGGCTATTTTTCCTTGTCAAGGCTGTGAATAGGTGGTAATGTAAGTCATACAATGAGCTGACAGGTTTTTAAATTTTATTGCATTGAAAAAGAAAAAGGTATATAGATATTAGAAAACAAGAAATATAACCATGAGAAATCAAAACTACTTGCAGTGTTGAAATATATGATGTTTTTACAAAGAAAATACGATATTAGAATTAAATGAATTTACTAACATTGTTAGATAAAAGGTCAATGTACAAATCAACTATTTCTTTATCATAAAGGTGAACTAAGCAATAGAATAATAAATTTGTCATTTAAAATACTATCACAAAAATAAAACAAAATATTATCACAAATACTAAGTACTTAGGAATAAATTTGGTATGATCACAATTTTCAGTGATACCTAGAAAGTTATATTTATAAATTGGAAGACTGTGTACTATCTTGTCTTTAGATAATGGAAAAATTACGACAATAAAATACACAAACAGCATACAGAGTGCAGAAGCAGACTTAGTTATGTAATGTCCCTTGGTAGCTCTTTATAAATTCTAGACAGAAGACCTTTGCTTATTAGTTAAGATTTTTTCCAAATTTGTAGCTTGATTTTCACTCTCTTGGTAATTTCTTTGATATACAAAAACTTCTCAATAAGAGGAGGTCCTAGTTAATTTTTTCAAGTATTACCTGTACAGTTTCATTTTTGTTCATGAAGTATTTGCCTACTCCTATGTTTTCAAGAGTTCCTCCTACTTTGTCTTCCAGGAGATTTAGTGTTTCTGTTTTAATGTTTAGATATTTAATCCATTTTGATTTTAGCTTAGTGCATGGTGATAGACCTGGATCCAGTTTTAGTTTTTGGTGTATAGAGAGCCAGATTTTCCAGCACCATTTGTTAAAGTGGCTATCATTCTTCCAGTAAGCATGTTTGGTCCCTTTGTCAAACATAAGGTGACTGAATGTGTTTGCAGTTGCGTCTGTATCTTCTAATTTATTCCATTGATCCTTAGGTCTATTCATTACCAATGTCATCCTGATTTTGTCACAGTAGCTTTATAGTACAATTTTAGTTCAAGAATTATAGTGCCTCCTGCCTTGTCTTTGTTGATCAGGATTACCTTTGCTATTCTAGGTCTTTTCTGGTTCCAAATAAATTTTAGGAACTATTTCTCTAGGTTTGGGAGGTATGTTGGTGGTATTTTGATAGGGATTGCTTTAAATCTGTACAGCAATTTTGGGAGTATGACCATCTTCATGATGTTAGTTTTTCCTGTCCAGGAGCAGAGAATATCTTTCCATTTTCTCAAATCCTCTAAAATCTCTTTTTTCAGAGTACTGTAATTTTCCATGGAAAGATCTTTGACTTCTTTATTTAGGTTAATTCTAAGATATTTCATTTTCCACGGTGCTATTGTAAAGGATATTGTTTCTTTAATTTCCCTCTCAGTGTGTTTGTTATATGTGTAGAGGAATCCTATTGACTTTTGAGTATTGACTGTGTATTCTGCTATGCTATTGAATTTGTGTATTAGTTCTAGCAGCATCTTGGTGGAGCTTTTTGGGTCTTCCAGGTAGAGTGTCATGTCATCTGCAAATAACAGTAGTCTAACTTATTTTTTGCCTATTCTTATTTCTTTTATTTCTTTCTCTTGACTAATGGCTCTAGCTAATGATTCCACAACTATATTCAATAGAAGTGGTTATGGAGGACATCTTGTTATTATACCAGATCTGAGAGCCAAGGATTTCAGTTTTTCCCCATTGAGAATTATGTTAGCTGTTGAGTTGTCATAGATGCCCTTTATCAGATTGAGGTAGAGGCTGCCTATTCCAATTTCCTGTAGGGCTTTTAACATGAATAAGTGTTGGACTTTGTCAAAAGCCTTTTATGAATCAATTGAGATGGTCATGTGATTTTTTGGATTTGACTCTATTGATGTA
>PVKA01001536.1:33613-85818 GCA_004027165.1 Ctenomys sociabilis
TTTTTTTTTTTTTTTTTTTTTTTTTTTTTTTTTTTTTTTTTTTTTTTTTTTTTTTTTTTTTTTTTTTTTTTTTTTTTTTTTTTTTTTTTTTTTTTTTTTTTTTTTTTTTTTTTTTTTTTTTTTTTTGTCTTTTTGAGACAGGGTTTCACTATGCAGTTCATGTTGGCCTGAAGCTCACTTTGTAGCTCAGGTTGGTCTCGAACTCACAACAATCCTCCTGCCTCAGCCTCCCGAGTGCTGGGATTACAGGCCTGCACCACCATGCCTGGCTCTGTATAATCTTCTTGATGATTTGCTGTATTCTATTTGCTAGGATTTTATTGAGGATTTTTGTATCTATGCTCATGAGGGAGATTGACCTATAGTTCACTTTTTTAGTTGTCTTTCCCTGGTTTTGGTATCAGTGTAATACTTGTCTCCAGGAATGATTTTGGAATGATTTCTTTCTTTTCAATATCATTGAAGAGCAGTATAGGGATTATATATATTTTATAAGTTTCTTGTATAATTCAGCTGTGAATCCATCAGAATCTGCACTTTTCTTTTTCAGTAGGTTTTATATTACATTTCATATTTCATTGGCTATTATTAGGTTATTGAGAGTTCTTTTACCTTCTTGATTAAGTTTTGCTAATTTGTGCCTGTGTAGGAATCTTTCCATTTCTTCTGTGCCTTCTGTTTTGTGAGAAGATTCTCAAAGTAGCTGTTGATAGTCTTCTGAATTTCCACAGGGTCTGTGTTAATTTCACCCTTTTCATTCCTTATTGTTTCTATTTGAGTCATTTCTTTCCTTTTTTTGGTGAATATAGCTAGAGCTTATCAATTTTATTTAATCTTTCAAAGAACCAGCTTTTTGATTCATTATTTCTTTGAATTGTTTTCTTCATCTCGATTGAATTAATTTCTGCTCTAATTTTTATATTTTCCTCACGTCTTTGGGTTCTGGGTTTGGTTTGCTCTTCCTTTTCAAGACATTTGAGGTGTATCATGAGGATATTTATTTGTTCCTGTTCTGTTTTCCTAATGTGTGAGTTCACAGCTATAAATCTCCCTCTAGGAACTGCTTTCATTGCTTCCTATAAATTCAGATAAGCTGAGCTTGAATTTTCATTGAATTGTAGATACTGTTTAATTTCATCTGCAACCCATTGGTTTCTGAGAAAAATGTTTAATTTCCATGTTTTTATGGGGTTTTTTTCTGGTTTCTTTTGTCATTTATTTTTGTTTCATTGCACCGTGGTCAGATAACATCCCTGGTATAGTTTCTGTTTTCCTGCATATGCTTAAGCATGATCTACAGTCTAGTATATGGTCTATTTAGGAAAACGTCCCATGTGCGGCTGAAAAAACATGTATTCAGCTGTGGTTGGTTGGAACATTGCGTATGTACCCTAAGCCCATTTGTTCTAAGCTCTTATTCAGTTCTGGTACTTCTTTGCTAATTTTTTTGTCTGATTAACCTATCTTTTTGAGATAAGGGGGTGTTAAGGTATCATGTTAAGACTGTGGTATTGGATATTAGATTTTTGATGTCAATTAAGATTTGTCTTATATGGTTGGATGCTCCCATGTTGGTGTGTACATATTTATGAGTGCTGCATCTTCTTCTTGAATTTTTTCCCCTAACCAGTATGTAGTGGCCTTATTTATTTCATTTGATCATTGTTGGTTTGAAGTTGAGACTGAGAACAGGATTGCTACCCCTGATTCTTTCTGAGGTGCTAGTGTGTAGTATTGTTTTCCATCCTTTGACTTTCAGCCTGTGAATTTCATTATGAGTAAAATGTGTTTCTCATATACAGCATTTTGTTGGATTTTGCTTGCTGATCTACTGTGCCAATCTATTTCTTTTAATTGATGAATTGAGACAATTTACATTGATGATTATAATTGAGGTGTATTGACTTATGTTTGATATGTTATTTACATGCTGTTAACCCCTTTTTTTCCTGTGTTGAATTGTTTGTCCTATTTGATGGATTCTTTTCATTCTCATTTGTCAAGTTTATGTCATTTTTGTCCCTCTCTAGAATATCTCTTATTAGTCATTGTAGAGTTGTCTTTGTCATCATGAAATTCTTTAGTTGTTCTTTGCAATGGAAGTATTTCACTTCTCCATCAAACTTGAAAGAGAGTTTTGCAGGTTATAATAGTCTGGGCTGGAATTTGCTTTCATATAGGACTTGAAGAACTCTGCTCCATGCTCTCTTTGCCTTTATGGTTTGTGAAAAGAATTATGCTGCTATTCTGATGGGTTTTCCATTAATTGTGATCTGTTTCTTTTCTCTAGTGGCTTTCAGTATACAGCATGTACACTGTATACTGTTTGCTAAATTTCTGGAATCTTGACGATAATATGTCTGGGTGTGCTTTTAGTTGGTTTTGGTATTATTTAGAGTTTTATAGGCTTTGGTTACATGAATGCCTGATTGTTTCCCAATATTTGGGAATTTTTCTGCTATTATTTCACCCTAATTTTTTATATCATTTTTATTAACCTCTTCTTTCAAATTGATGCCTATTGTTCTCACCTTGTTCATCTTTGCATCATCTTGCAGATGTTCAGTTATTTTTTCCTGCATGCTAGCTGTTTTTAAGAGATCTTCTCTTACCTTTTAACTAGATGCAATGGTGTCTTCAAGATCTGAAACTCTGTCTTTACTTTCATTCAAATGTTTTTGCCAGTTTGTGATTGAGATTTTAAGGTCCTCTATGTCTCTCTGACTGTGCTTCATGTGATTTATTTCTTTTCTATATTGCTTCTTCAAGGTTTCCATCATGTATCTATTCTGCTCTATATTTTTATCAGTTTCTTACTTAGAAGCTGTTATTAATTCTTTCATTATAACTATCCTTTCTTCTTTTCTTCAGAGATTATTTCTTATCTGCTTTCCTCTATAGGTTTCTGCAGTTTTTCTTTACTTCAATGCTACTAAATCAGAGACTTCTTATTTCATTTCCAAGGTTATTTCTGATCTGATTTCCTCTATACCTTTCTGCAGTTGTTTCTTTACTTCAGACAGTATTAATTCAGATATTTCATTGTGTGATACCCAGTTTCTTCTATGCTATTGTCTCCTGCATTTGCTCTGGCTGTGCTTGAGACCTGATTATATTTTGCTCCTTTTCTTTGTCATTTTGTATAGCACTGTCCTCTGATCTTTGGTGTAGAGCTTTGGTACAGTTGCAATCTTAGCACCTACTGCAGTTCTTACCTAAGAGACTATATGGTTCAAGCAGTTACAGTTTTGTATTTGCAGAACTAAAATTAGGAACACTAATAGTGGCTAGTGATATTTAGCAGCTGACAAATTTCTGTAACTAATGGGTTTGTATTTTAGACAGTATGAGCAAGCATTATGTCTGTATAGCTAAGCTGATATAAATTAGGAATTTGTATGTAAGTTAGTTCCACTAAATTCTGTCTGATCTCTCTTTGGTGTACCTAGAGTCTTTCAGACAGACTAGTTCATTCTGATTACCTTTTGACCTCTCTGTTAGTCAAGAGAAAAAGAAGGTGCTCTCATAGATCTGGGTCTAGCAAAGTATCAAAGTTTACCAGGTCTGGATCTATGAAGTTTGAACTCTTCCTGATGTGTCTGGCTTGGTTCTGGCTTTTGTGCTCAGCTTTTTCCTGCTTCAGACCATGGAAGTGAACCTGCTGTGCCCCTCTGGCAAGATGTTTTGCTCCTGGATTACCTGGGTGGTTCTAGCCCCTAGACTCTCTGCAGGCACTTCAGCTGGAGAGTTTCACACCAGGCCTTTCTGACAGGTCTAGGCTGGGTTTGGAGTGGTCCTGAGGCTCTGAGAGCACAGCAGATTGAGCCTTTGTATAATATATATCTCACTGCTACTGAAGGCAGTCAGACTGAAAGCAATAGTAACCATAAGAGATTGAACTACATAAAGCTACTTGAGAATGTAGAAAGAGAGGGAAATCTTTCAGTTAAAGTTGGCAAAAGGATAATTTAAAAGAAATTTAAAAATACACAAAAGGGAGATATAGTATTTCAGGCCACTTTCACTTATGAAAAATTCTAGATAAAACATTGATAAATCAAATGTTGCAAAGCACTAAAAACGATGATATCTTCACTATTAAGTTTATATACTAGAAAAATAGGAAGTGGTCAACTGAAGAAGTGTGTAGCATAATCAACAGATTTGCAGAGGAAAATGTGATTATGAATATAGATGCTGAGAAATTTTAACAATCAATTATGTTTTTATTAAAAATCTGCTAGCAAACTGATTGAAACGAAGGTTTTTAAGTTAATTAAATATATATGATAGAGTCCAGTATATACCTCTAAGTAGTACATTTTCTTTTATTTTTTAAAGAACACAAAATAGTAATGAGAAAATAGCATCAGAAATGATACAAAATTTCACTAAACAAAGTAATAGGAATTTAACAATGGTTGCTTTATTGTAGGACATCATCTTCAAATTTGTTGTTTAAGTCATCAGGTATAACTGTGCCCAATTGGGTTGAAACATTAAACAACAAAAAATATAAGAAATTAAAAAGAAGAAAATCTATCTCCAAATTTTGTTGCATCACACCTTCATTTTTATTCCATTTCTTTTTTGAAATTTTCATTGTGATTTCTTCTTTGCCCACCTGTTGTTTAAAAATACGTTGTTAAATTTCTAAACAGATGGCAATTCTCTAGTTAACTTTGACACTTAGTTCTAGTTTCTAGTCCACCACAGAGAGAATATAATCTATATGATTTTTATTTTTTACTATGATTAAAATTTGCTGTTTGGCCCAGCATGTGAATGATTTTCAAAAATGGTACATGTATTTCACAGATGTTAGATTGTTTTATTTATATTAGGTTAATTTTGCTATTTAAATTATTCAGATCTTTTATTAAATTGTTTATCTGCTTGTGATTGCAATTATGAACAAGATTGCGTACTTATATATTTCACAATTAGATCTCAGATCTATATATTATACATTTATTCTTGCTTAACTTACTGCAAGACTATCTTGAGGGTGAGTACATGTAGAATTTTTATAATATTGTGATGTTGTCCATTTTATCACCAGTAGTAACTTTGACTTTCTTGTTCATCCTGTGTATATTGTTATGTATAATAAATAAAATTGATAAAATAATGTAAAGTATGGCAAAATAATATATAATTACATGATATACATGTAAAATTATGAAATATGTACTCCTAGCAGTTGTATTTCCTAACTAAATTTTTGGTTGGGGAATATCTTTTTTTTAAATGTATTTAGTACGGGGTCTATGGGTCCTCAGGGTCTTACTATGTGGATAAGACTCATAGAGATTCTACTGTTTTCAGCCTTCCAAGTACTAGGATTTACAGGTGTGGACCACATTGCCCAGTCACAATTGCTGTTTTAGCCTGCCCCGGGGGTGGGGCCAGCACGATATGCTGGGGATTGAACCCCTGCTGCTGGGTACTACCTAAGTAGACACTTTAGCCCACTAAGCTATCAGGCAGCCATGGTTGAGGAATATCTTTAAAAAAGTTTAAAATATATTTTTGTCAATGTGATGATTACTTTCTTATTTACTTTTGTAGGAAGTGGCCAGCTTGGTGTTTGAGTACTTGCTTTTGTTTGCTAGTGTTTATTTTTGTCATGTTTACTCACAATTCTAATGCTCTTGTTCTAATTTTAGCATTTAATAGTTTTTCTACTGTAATTTTTATTTCAAAATAATTCATTCTGTCAAAGTCTCAGCTCCCAGGTTTGTGGACTCATCTTCCCTCAGGGAAGCCGCCCACACTGAGAGGTTTCCTGGGTGTAGAAGTTAAAACTGGTTAGTTTGTCAGATGCTCTTGGAGGCTGGAAAATGAGTTGTCAAGAAAGCCTTAGGAGAAAACCTGGCTTTGGGGGCCTCCATCCTCATTCCTCAACCCCTAAGTCTTGGTTCAGTCTTCCTCCCTGGCTCATCAAACAGAAGCAGAAGCACAAGAAAAAGAAGAGACATTTTGAATGGAAATTCTCAGATCTGAAACTGAAAGAGGCAAAATAAAAAAGCAGCTGCCTTAGATCAGCCTGATTATTTCTCCAGTTCCTCAGTAACAGTAATAAGCTCCTTTGTCCTAGATCATTTCCTTTTTCCATTTGTGCTCCAGGTCTGAACTGTACTGTTTGTCCCGTAGCAAAAGTTAAGGAGAAGCAAGAAAGCCTGCCAGCTTCCTAGATTCTGTTCTGATGATAGCAGAACTGCACTGCCTTTGCTAGCCCAGTGTTCTTTCTTCTGATGTACCAACTAGAGCCACTATCCTATATCCTCAGTTAGTTTATTCTTCTCTTCCTAGTTTAGGCTTTTCCTATACAGTTTCTCTGCAGTTTACCTTGGGTAAACAACTGTATTTATTTTTGTCTTAAAATACCTTATGTTTAATCCAACTTCTGCAACTTTTCATTGATTTTACAACTTTTCATTAATTTCACACTCTTCTACCTCCTTTATTTCTTCTACTTTATGTACCATACCTCTTTTAATCCTCCATTAAATCCCTTTTAACTTGCATTTCTTTGACTTTACAGATCTCATTCTTATATCCCTGTCCTTTGTCTCCCAGTGATGTCCTTTCTTATGTTCCTATTTTGACTTTCAGTGTATTCTTTTGATCACTTTCTTTTTTTCAAGACTCTTGTGTTCTTCTGTGAAGTTCTATTTCTCATTGTAAAATTTTCTTTCCTTTCTTATGTTTGTAAAGTTCTTCAATTTTCAGTTTAAAAAAATATCTTTATTTGGTGCAGGGTCTCACTATGCAGCTCAGACTCATAGTGATCCTCCTGTCTCAGCCTCCCCAGTGGTAGGATTACAGGCATGTGTCACCACAACTTGGTTTCTGTGGTGAGCACAGCATGCCCCAGATTCTGGGACCTGCACTACATGCAGTGCCAGTGATAGAATCCAGGTGCTTAGACTGCTGAGCTGTCTCCTCCACGTTCACTTCTCATGTACGAATTGCTATTTCTTCTTAATTTTCAGTTAGTGCATATTAGTCCTACGTTTCTGATATATCTTTACCTTAGAAGGCTAATAAATGTTTTCATCAAACTTCTACTTGATTGAATACCTCGTATGTGATCATAGTTTACCACTGTATCTATGCTATTTTCATGCCTATGAAAATGTTTATTATAAAGCAGTACATTGCCAGCATAGATTTGTTGAAAAAAAGCAGCAAAAAAAGAATGAATGGAAAGACGTTATAAATATGAATAGCAGGAAGAAAGAAACCTTAGCCTTTTGAACAAACATTGTTAGGGATTATTTATTTGTTGTTAGTGATTGTGTTCTTAAGTTTTTTCAGGTTTAAGGCAATTTTCCTTGAATATAAATGATCATAGTCAAACAAAATTAGTGTCCATAATGGATGAAAGTAAGCTGCACTTTCAGATTTCCAGAATATCTCAAATTCTTGTTTTTAAATTTGTATGTGATTTTTATGTCATGAATTTCATGCTAAGAAAGACACAAAGACATATACTATAGTAGATAAAAAGAAAATAAGGCCTTTAGATGTGGCTAAAACATTTCTACCTAAAGAAATACCACAATGTTTCAGTCTCAAGGGAGAAGTGATTCTTTTGCCTCATGACTCTGATATACACTGACTGTCAGTTTTTCTTTCTTTTTCTCTTTAGTGCTTATGCTAGTTAATGTATGATCTTTTGCAGGCAGCCAGCTTGTTCTGTACTCAATGGATATGGAACAGTTGAGCTTGAAAGATGTCATTTTCTGTCGTATTCTGACTTGTTTTGTTACATCAACGTTCATTTATTTTACACTTTTGACAGTCAGAAGCCAAACTGATAACATCTCAGAAACTTCAAATTAGTGAATTGGTGCTGTAATCAGGGGCACCCATAATATATGCATTGGGCTCTTTTCTTCTTTCCTTTTCTCTGCATTCCCTCCCCTACCTGAAGTACACACAGGTACAAATATATGTCATCTATCTTAAATACAAATGTTCACGGTCATGCATAATTGAATTGCTAATTATAACGCCCACATTGAAAGCTCCCTCTTTACATGAATTCTACTTCCAAGACAAGGTTGTTGTGCTTCCTTTGGACATAATTGTGCTGGGTTGGGACTAGCAAATTAAGTCAATGATCTTATGGCCCTCTCAAGTTTATTTGTAGTTTTAGTCCTATGCATTGTAACTGGAATGTACAAATTGATTCACATAGGCTGTGTAACTTCATTTTTATATTAAGATAATCATTAATTAAAAGACTATTTTGAGAAACAATAACCAAGCATTTATAATAACTAGTCAAAAGTAAATAATAAATCAATGTTTAGTTATAGAGAATCTGAATGAGAAAATTGCACTTGATTTGATACCTGCTGTCTAGTTGATTTGGGATCAATTCAGTTTTTTTAAAAAAATCTTTACTGTGGAATACAAATACCTTGGATTATGATGAAGATTATATATATTCACATACATACACACAGATGTAAGTATGCATGCATGCATACGCATAAGCATAAGAACCCAGAATAGAGATTTAGTATTTGATAACTTCAATTACTTTTCCTTGTTTTGACAGTTTGTCATTATTAAATAGTTGGGTTTTAGTACTTACTGAATGCTAAGTAAGTATGAACGTTGTTTGAAGCCAAGCTCATGTTCATTGAAGGAAAATATTCAAGAAGTCAATGTGACATTATATTCTTCTCCAGCTATTGTAATCAGTTTTAGGCTTTTTCAGGCTGGACAATAATCTTCATACAAAAACATAGTAGATGAAACTTTAACCCATCTACAGCAAAGGATTAAAGCAAAAATATTATTATTCATAAATGGTTTACCTTCACATGTTGCCTTTCACATAATTTTGGAACTAATTTCAATAAAAATATTCACAGAGAAAGGCAGAAACATAGAAACTAGGTTATAGAGGGATGAACTTTTGTTTACTCTTTTACATTTGCTTAATATTTTATTTTCCCATTTCTCATTGTTCCAAATTATAGAAAGTTATGTATTTTGAGTTTTCTAGTTTGACAATTGTATTACTGATTAATAGAATTTGGCCAAATTCTACATTTTATCACTTTACTACTGAGGACAGAAAAGATTACTAACATGTTTCTATTGAGTATTGAAGCACAGCTCAATTTAAAAAAATAGCAGAAGTTTATTTGTTGCAAATTTATTTTTCAAAACTCTTTAATCTTACTGATTTTGGTTTTCTGAGACAGGGCTCACCATGCAGCTCAGGCTGGCCTTGTGCTCACTGGGCCTACACACTCAAAGTGATCCTCCTGCCTCCACCTGCCAACTGCTGGGGGACAGGCATGCACCTCTGTGCCTGGAGAGCGCACTGATTTTGAAAGTGTGCCACTTTTGAGTTTTCTGTCTGTCATTTGTTGACCTACTCATTTTCTCAGCTTACTAGATAAGCTCACGTACTAGAAAAAATTCTACTCTACACAAGGAAAAAAAAAAAAACACTTGCATTTTTGTGGTATGTTTCCTTTCGATCTCTGTTGAAAATACATAGATTCTAGAGTGTCAATTTAGGCTATTTCATTTATTTATTTTACTAATAGATGTAGATAAGACTAATTGTTAAATAATCTTATTTTGTGCTTTCAAAATTGGGAATGAGTTGTTGATTTATTTTGTAGTCACCTTTATTCTGCCATCAGTATATCAGAGATATCTTTGAAAGTCATTACATATTCCGCTAAAACACTGTTATTAATGGCCTCAGTAGTAGCCCTTGTCTGACTTGTGCCATAATTCATTTAAGCAATGTAAGGGGAGCAGTCTTGATGCAATAATGTTGCAAATACTGTAAATGAAATCATTTGGAATAATTTATTCACACCTGCATTTCCTACGTGTTTCTCAAATTGATTTATTTGCACTCCTGAAAAATGGAACATGATTTGGCCAGAATGAGCCAAGCACAAACTTATATTCAAGATTGAAATATTATGTATGTGAGTTCCAGTTTGTGAATATGCATCCACTGAGTCTGGGACAGGAGTAATTTAGGAGTAACTTGCGACCATATCAAAACACATGAAGAAAAGAGCCAGAATATGTCACTGCTGGCATTTTGGTGCAAAGACATTTTAGAAGGATTTTTTTTAGTTCAGGCTACCTTAAGGGCAGGTCTGGTGTGGCTTGTGGAGTTGGGGATCTAATCGAGATCCCCTGTGCCTGACTGCATTTCCCCAAGTGCCGCTTCAAAGATATTTTAGAAAGGAAATAGAAAAAAATGGAATTGTGAGTTAGAGTATAACTTTTTATAATTTTTTAATTACATGTGAAAGGGAGCTATATTCAGCCCCCAAATCATGTAACTATACTAAAAAATGATTGCTGTGCCTGCTCTCCTCTATTTTAAATCCATAGACATAGTACTTACTTACCTCAGGAGGCTATTAACAACCAGAAGTATAATCTCTGTGTAAACACAATGAGTGCTATAAATTACACAGTTCTTTGGCATTTTCATCACATTTAATCTTTGACATTGAGACATTATCACAAATGAAGGGAAAGTGTGCAAGGCTTTCTTTTGTTCTTTTTTCTTATTCTGTTTTAGATCAATGTCAAAAATCAGAGGGAGAAACTCTATTTGTTCTCAGGTACAGTGGTACCCAAGAATGCACAGCTTTTCCCTATTCATCGCACTTTTCTTTGTCTGAATGTTCTGGCTACCATGCCCGTTAAAGAGTCACTACTTGCTCATCATTCTCCAAGCCCCAAGCTGCAATCAGCGTGCACTCATGTGTCAAAGCTCTGGCCTTTCCTATCAATTCTCTTGACAAGAATGCTGTCAAGTCTCGTTTGTTCCTTTCTGAACTGATGAACTTATTTCAGAAGGCTGGTACTTATATCTCACATCTGTCTGTGATGTGATGGCGAGCCCTGAGGCCCACGTCTTCTTCTGGTTTCAAGGAGTTTTTGCAGAGATTGTGTGAGATGTGCTCTGATGACCTCAGCCTTCTCCAAGAGGTACAGAGAAACCTTTCTGGAGGAGGCGAATGTGGCTTGAGTAATTCATGAAAATGTCTGATCCTAACTTGTATTGACATTTTTTTAAGTGATAATGATAGGAGAAGGAGAAGCAAGTTGATTTATTTATTTATTTGTTTGTTTATTTATTTTTGAGAATGTCAGTGGTGAGATGCTACTGAAACTGCTGTTCTGCATTGCTAAATGTGTCAAAGCTCTCGATGTTCTCATGGATTGAAAATGTTGACAGTTCCCAAAACACTGGCAGAAATTGCTACCCCTCTATGATAATAACTTGACTGATTCAATCACCGTGTTCATATGGTGAGGTCCACATACTGTAAGCCATCCCAGATGGTTAAGATTCATTGGTTCATTAGTCTTTAGCATCCTGTTGTAACATAGCAGAGGGCTTTAGTGTACAACAGTTAGCACTATGTTTAGGACTGAATAAGTGGAGGAGAGGTGCTGAGTTCATGCAACAACTAAAGAAAGGCTTTATGAGGGATATAATAATATGGACTTTAGTATTGTTTCTGTGATTTTTCATTTCAATGTAAGAATCTATTTTGCCACTCTGGTACTGCTATACTGAATTTAAGTTTTTTTTTTTTTTTTTCTCAAGACACTACAGGTGATGGAAAAGAACCTATACCCATGTAATAGACCCAGATCACTGCCAGGCAGTTTACATTACTTAGAGCACAGCATTGACTTTCAGAACCACCTTGCCCTTTCTCTGTCATATTAACTTCCTGGCCTGAGTTAACTTAACTACCCTTTCTGATCCTGATTATCTTCATCTGTTACCTGGATATAACGCCAGTTAATGAATTATTAATTTTCTTAGATAATTTCTTGGGGGCATTCTTGTTCTACTTTTATTTTCCACTTGTGAAGGCAGAGGTTAACTTTTGAGTCAGGTGAAATAAGAAAGGGGCCCATGTTGTGCATTAGCATATACTATTTTTCACTTCATGTATAGCTTTCTTTCTACAATACACTCATTTACCAATCTTTCCTGTGTCTTGGATTTCAGCTTAGTTTCTAATGTCGTTCTCAAAGAATGATGCTAATATTTCTTTCCCCTAAGCACCTTTTTCGCACTGATCATAGGAAGCCCACAGGTGCCAGGAACAATCGCATGAGCAGCAATAAAATCATACACTTCAATCAGAAATTTATTGTAGGAAACATGTACGCTAAACTCTTGGAGAAACAAATGAGGACTCTGACCATTAAATTTTCCCAATGTAACCATTTTTGAGAGCCTGCTATTACAATAGAAGATGAGAATGAAATGACAGAAGAAGTATGACATTGAAGCCCAAGTCAGAGGGATGTTAGAATTCTCTGCGTGCTTACCCTACCTCTTCGGAGAAACACACATATTTTTTGCTTAATAACATGCTTTGAGATACTTATTTAGAATTTCAGCAACATATTAAAAAGCCACACGAGCATTTGGATGTTTTAGGATTATTTTTTCTCAGTGGTAGTTATTTAGGTTTCTATCACTGTCTTGTGCTGTGTCCTTTCACTACCTTCCCACAAAGGTCCTTTCAAACTTGCATTTTACGTGTGGATTCTTGAGCGCTGGGCTAAGGCATTTGTAATGCCATTTATTACATGGTAATTAAGTCTATTTTGAGGATATACGAATTACTTTCTAGGGCAGCCGAGTTTCAAGTAAAAGCAAACAAACACAGAGTGCTGCTCTTCCTTTTTGTTCCCATTCAATGCTCCTGGTTGCCCTGGCTTTCTGATTTTGCTATTTGTATCTGAAGCAATAGTGGCTAAAGATTACAGTTCTCTTTTAAATGCCTTTTTAATATGTGGATAAAACATGCTCATTGACTTGCACTGTCCCCTTTTGTGCACTTTAAAAATTCATTACAGGTATAATTATTTGGTATTTATTTCAGTCTACTTGTGTCATCTCATTTTCTCCTCACCTTTCCTAGGGGCTAGGAAAAGATATAAGGGATTGTGTGTGGTGGCTCTCAGGGCCTATCTGAAGCTTCATGAATTTTGTTAATATGTTGTTTGGATAACAAAGAATCCTTTTTGGGAAAGTAGTGAATACATACTCTTTTAAAAGAATACGGAATATTCTCCCAAGAGACAAAACAAAAGGAAAGGGAGGAGAGGACAGTGAAGAGAATGCAAAGCCAATATTACATGTCTGGGAATTCTGGAAATTGATTATTAATGACAGTCATGACTCAATTGATTTCTTTATCTGTAATTTCAAATAGAATATTTTTCAGACTGCTTTAATTTTGTCTTCTTGCTTTTTCCCTAGTAATTATGACCAGAGCTTTTCCAATAAATGCATGAAAAATACATGTCTTTATATTCTGTGACACTGCCAAATTTCATGTAGGCTTAGCTGAAGGTAGATTTTATGATAATGAAGGCTATCATTGTATTTTGACTTTCTATGACATCTCACTTCTATTTGGACTTTGAAGCAGCTATTATTTTGTTTGACCACCAACAACCACATACAGTTGATATCCATAATTTGTCTTACAAGCAACAAGTAGAAAACTTTTGTATTGCCTGAATACAAAAGTTAGAAACTTAAAGGTTCTAGTGTTTTGTTTAAAAAGTCATAATGTTTTAAAATGCAGAACAGAATAAGGTAGCATAAGGCAACCCTCCCAACTTTATTGCCACTACTTTATATGTGACTGGCATTCAAAAAATAATACATAGTAAATATGTATAACTTGAAGTTGGAGATGAGTGTTTAGCTTTATAACTATCACCACAATCTATGCTGTGCTATGTGCTTATCCTTTTATTCATCTATAAGTTTCCTCTTATTCTCTTTTGTTACAATTTTTCTTTTAAAAATCTATATAAAATATATCATCCTAACAAATTTTTATATGCACTTAACTATACATTTTATTGTTGCTTTCTAGTATTTATTCCTATTCCTAACTTTTATAACTGGAAATTTATACCCTTATACTGAAAATGAATATTACCCCCTCTCAGACCTTAGAAAACACCATGTCTCACTTTGAGTCTGAGTCTATTTTAAACTCTTCATGTAAGTGGTATAATATTAGTCATTTTGTGTGTTTTATTACACAGCATAATGTTCTGCAGTTCATTCCACATTGTTGCAAATAGTAAGATTTATTTCTGTTAAATGCTAAATCTTTCATTACAAGTATATACTATGTTTACTTCAGGCATTTATTTGTCTGTGAACATTTTCCCAGTGATGTTTTCTTTTTTTTCTGGCTCAGCCCACCCTGAAGGCAGGGCTGGCAAGACATGTGGTTCCAGGGATCGAACTGTGGTCCCCTGTGCCTGCCTAAGCTTGCCCAAGCAGACTCCTTAGACTGCTGAGCTATCTCTCTGGCCTGACTTTTTTTTTTTTTTGCAAACAGAAGGAAACTTAGAAATGCACATAGTAACACAAAGACAATCTCAAGTAGGCTGAACAATTATGAACAAGAATAATAAAGTTTAAGCTATCACACTTGCTGATTTCAACATCTATCGCAATGGACCTTTACTTGACCTAATAGTATACTGGTATAAAAGTAGATGTATCGACTTATGGAATAGACTAGAGAGCCTGGTAGTAGACTCATATGTTCATACTGAGCTAATGTGCAACACAGACCAAAGAATATACACTGGGGAAGGATGGTCATCAATAAATTGCACAGAGAAAGCTGGTTATATACATGCAAAAGAATGAAATTAGTTCCTCTTTTACATTATGCTCAAAGATAAACTGTCAACAGATTAAAGACTTAAATGTTAAATTTGAAGCATTAAGACATTAGAGACTTCTTGACATTGGCTTTTGTAATGACATCTTGGTGTGACACTAAGAAAAGGATGGAAAAAACAACACAAAAACCAAACCAAACCACAACAAATGGAATTACAGCAAATTCTTTGCATAGCAAACAAACAGTAAACACAACTGACAGTCAATCTCTAGAAAAAGATGAAACATTTCTAAGTTCTACCTACAGTAATTTTTTAATATTAAAAGTATATAAGGGACTCCTAGAACTCAATAGCAAAATAAATAATCTGGTTAAAAAGAAGCAAAGGAGCTGAATATCCATTTTACAAACAGACACTAATTGCTGATGTGTTCAAAAACACACTGAATGTCAATATTCATTAGGGAAATGCAAATCAAAACCACAGTGAGATATCACCTCATATGTGTTAGGGTAAATACTATAAAAATCTCAGAAAGAACAAATGTTGGTGAAGATATAGAATGATAGAGTACTTGTCTACTTGTTCAAAAGAATATAAATAGGTTCAGCCACACTATAAAACAGTACGTAGACTTCTCAATAATTTAAAATAACATACTATGAGATATAACAATGTTTGTCTGGCTATATATAGCCCCCCAATGTATACACCATGAAATGAAAAATTTGCATAAATATTTTAATATTAAATTTATTGAGCCATCATGAAATTCATACAAGTTATCTTTTGCCTCTATAATTTTAAGGGGTACTCAGAATGGTAGCCATTGACTTTCAGATGTTTATTAGTATGGCAAACTGCTGAAATATGCATACATTTTTTTTGGCAGACTCCCTAAATCCAGAGGAATTGAAATCAGAATTTCGAAGAGGTATTTTATGTTCATTGCACCATTATTCAAAATTACCAAGGCATATAACTCCAAAACCTTACAATCATATTGATCTGTGTTTAAATTTTGGATCTAGGATTTCTTTGTTTGGTTTGAGCATGTCATATGTTCTCTAAGCTTCTGTTTCTATTTTTTTGTAATAGGAATCAAAAGATTCTTTTGCAATGGAGTATTTTAGGGTTAAAGTAATGTTTATGAATTTCCTAGCACTTTGCTGGAGCACTGTAAGCGCTC
Organism: Ctenomys sociabilis; assembly: GCA_004027165.1. Taxonomy (NCBI): domain Eukaryota; kingdom Metazoa; phylum Chordata; class Mammalia; order Rodentia; family Ctenomyidae; genus Ctenomys; species Ctenomys sociabilis. The sequence goes on from PVKA01001536.1 coordinate 49,509, forward strand.
AAAATGTGAATTTTAGTGATCTGGAGATCACAATGATATAAACTGATCTCATTTGGTAAAAAGTACTCTGTAAATACAAAGAACTGATCATAATTAGTCATAATATCTATAAACATAGAATCCCTGAAATCTGGAGTATCCTATCTGGACATATTACTTCTAAGTGTCCTACTTGTTCAATAAATTATAGCTACTGAATACACCAATTCAGGTATGCTAGTGGCTGTTAAAATATACAGGTAATTTATTAAGCCTACCAACTGTCAAAGTCTCTTTTCTTCCTCAGACCATATATCCAATAACACGGGCAATGCTTGTCGATATTATTTGTTCCACATCAAGAAAATATTTTTGGATTGTTCTGGTTTTGATATTATTTGAATGTGCTCCCCAGGGGTTCAACTGTTAGAAATTTTATGCTCAGTGTGTCAATATTTAGAGGTGGCGGAGATTCTTTAATAGGTGGGCATTAATCCCAAGGTACCTAGATCACAGTGGTGTTGATTATGTTTGAGATGGAGACTGAGGTCTGAGTATGTTTTTCTACAGTTCAATTTCTTCTGTGAGCTTTAAAGAGAGAGGAATCTTAATCCTATTATGGTGTTTGAAGGTCAGGCCTTTGGAAGGTGACTAGCATTGGAGAAGGTTATCAGGGTGGAACCTATATGAAAACTAGTGACTTTGTTAGAAGAGACAGAGAGACAAGGGAACTCTCTCACACACTGTCTCACCATGTAGTGTCCTATGATGCATAGGAACTCTGCTAGCAGGAAGTGTTATTTAATATGGTCCTTTGAACTTGGATCAAAGCTACTAGCCAAACATATCTTCTTTGCTAACCTAACCAGCCTGCATTGTTTTTTGCCAGTCTGATATTATCTTATTAGAAAATGGACTAAGATATCATGAATTCATAGATTTTCCTTTGATCTTATGGTGCCTCCCATTCACAGATTAAAAATCTAGATGTTGGTATATCCACATCTCCTCCCCTGTTCCGCTTGTTACCTATTACTGCACAGGAAGGGGCTCCAGGATTGGACAACAGTGTATGGCAGTTTTTATTTGCTGTCCCCATTCTCTCATGGAGGAACCTACAGAACAACGGAAAATGTTAGTGGAGTTGTTTCCTGTGAATACTTCATTATGACGAGCTTGGCCCCTGAGCCTCACTGTGTGCTCTCTCCCTCTTGTGTATGCTCGTGGTGTGATGCCATCTGCCACAGAGTGTCACACCAGAGCCAGCACAGAGCTCAGTGGACTTGCAGCCTCCAAAACAATAAGCTACACCATCTTTCTTATGTTTTACTTTTTAAATTAAAAATAAAATCATTTATCTGTCTGTCTGTCTGTCTGTCTGTCTGTCTGTCTGTCTGTCTGTCTGTCTATCTATTTGGTACAGGGTCTCACTACACAGTTTGGACTCATAGTGATCTTCCCCTGTCAACCTCCCCAGCTTTGGGATTACAGGTGTGCACCCCCACACCCAGTTTTGGCAGCTGGCACACTGGTACCAGTGATTAAACCCAGGTTTTGTGCTTGTTAGGCAGGTGCTTAGAGCACCAAGCTATCTCCCCAGCCCAGGGCTTTTTATTGTGTGACATCTAAGCTAAGATATTGTGGTATAATAATGGAAAAGAGATTGATAGTGAGGGAGTATTTAAATCCAAGATTTCATAAAAGAAGAAAGAATTCAGAATAGATTTGGTTCCACTCCAGTCACTTCAGGTATTACAAGAACTTTTAAATACATTTTTTTTGGAAAAAGAAAAGAATTAGAAAATAGAATTATAATTTGTGCTAAAGATGGTGTGTCTGCTTTCCTCTTTGCCTCCCTCTTCACCATCTGTTTATGAAAAATGTCAAGATCTATGTGTCAACATTTATTTGAAGTTCTACAAGTGTCGTGATGTTGAATGTGGAAGGGTTTTTACTCTGAAGAAGTTCTTCATATTTCTCTAGAAATTAGTTGCCAAAATTTCTATGCTCTACTATGATAAGTAGTAGTTTAGCAGTAGGTTCAGTAGATTGAGGAAGTATAAAGTGAAATCCTGAAGTCATGTGGTTATATCTACATTGAAATCTGACTTTTCAGGTCCCTCTAGTAGAGCACAGAAGTATATTGAATGTCTCCTTGGAGTCAGTCATATGTGTGCTTTTAGATAACAGACTTGAGTAGCGGTGCATTAAGAGACCTAGCACACTTATATTTGCTAATTGTTCTTCTGCCATCTCATGCATACATGTTTACAAGAGTAGGGTGAGATCGGTGAGCAGGGTTAGCCCATCAGTACATCTTCAGAAGGGAGCCAGGCTAGGTCAGTCAACAACGATTTGACCCACAGATGCACGAGCCTAAATAAATGCTTATTGTTGTATGTTACTAAGATCTTGTGAATGATTTAATTTAGTATTATTGTATCAATAGTTAACTGAGAAAAATCAGTGACTCAAGAAAAAAGTACAGGTGAGAAAGATAATGAATATAAAAGTTAAGACTGGAAGGAAAAGACTAAACAATATTCACATTTTTATTACATAGGAGAATTTATGGGCCAGGAACCCATTGAAATTTGACCAAATAGGAAGGTAATACAAAATGTTGAGCTCTACAGACACTGTTGATGAGGCTCTTTTATATGCAGTGTGATTGAACAATATAGTGAATATGTTCTTATCACAGTAAAGTTATACATTGTCATCGATCCTCTTCAAATCAGACCTCACTTTCAATACGTTTCTCCCACTATTCTTGCCTCATTCTAAGCAGTTTTGAAGTCTTTTGTAGGGTCTTTACTTACACTTTTTTTGTTTAGGGAAGGGTCTACAGGGTGTTCAGGGTCTCATCACTAGATCTCTCTTGTAGTGATCCACCTATTTACAGCCTTCCAAGTGCTGGGATTACAGGCACGTGCCACGACACAGAGTCTCTGTCACTCTCTGTGGGCCTGGGGATCAAGCGCCTCTGCTCCTGTGCCTGCTTGCAGGAGCTTTAGTTCGTTGAGCTATTTGGCTTGCCCTTTTAGCTGCATTCTTTTGGGTTCCTCAATGTCCTGAATTGATTTAAAACATTTACCTTTCATGGAGATTTTGACTTTGGGAAAAGCTAGAAGTGATATGTTTTGAGTAATGTAAGGATCTCTTTGGTTTGACTCTGAGTAACTACTTTGAAGATAAAGGAACACACTGTAGTAGCTATTGTTATTTTTATTAATTCTCTTATTATGTAATTATTGTGAAATCTGTTCTATATTTTTCATAAAGAAGAGAAATTCCTGTTAATCAGTGGGGCCTGATCAAAAATTATGATGAATGGTTAAATTAAAATTTTTATTACAGTAAAAGACATTGCCAATAATCACTGCTCAAAATTCTTTCTGCACTTATAACACATTTATTCTATGATCTGAGAGGCCTTTGGAAGAGTCTGTATTGAGTGAAAAATGAATTTACATGAGACTGATTATATTTGTCAACACTTCTGATTGTACTAAGCCAATGAACTTGAAGACTTTTGTAGACTTTATGATGTCTTCCACTCACAGATTAAAAATCTGGATGCTGGTATATCTACTTTGTCTCCCCTATTCTGCTTGTTTCCTGTTACTACATGGAAAGTGGCTCCAGGATTGGACAACAGTAGATTTTATTCCTCTGGTGTGTTTTTGCTTTTTGTTTTTGTGTTGTGAAACATACAGTTTTCTGTTTGCTGTCCCTGTTCTCACTCTGAGGAACTTACAGTACAACCGAAAGTGCTAGAAGAGTTGGAACATGCAGTCAAAACTATGCTTTTCCAATTATCGAAAAGGAATATCAAATGTCATTCTTTTTTTTGCTTAAAAGTAATCTTGAATTTTCTCTGACTGCCTCAACAATTTACATATGTCTCCTGTATGGAATTTCTCACTCTTTGGTGTCTGGGTCCCTCTAACTCTTAGAAAGCAAAGATGGTACCTCATCTACTGAATATGGTTTTTAGCATCCTTATTAGTATTTGGTATATGCCCAATTAATATTGCAACTGGATATTCTCTTATCTGCCTCTCTATCTAATCTTCTGTGTAACTACATGTGACAAGACCATTTCCTATTTAAATTGGAAGCATTGTTTCTTTCCATTTTGAGGACTTTTTCTAGAGAGAGCAATATAACTAAATCAAAGTATAATTTTGGTTCTGACTCAATTTGGGCTCCTTCCCTGCTTATAGATTCAATTCAAATTCATCCTATATACTGTTTCTTCAAAAATTGGACTTGCTTTAACACATTTTATAGTCAGACAGGCAAAAACTGCAATTTCTCATCATAAAGGAAAACACAAACCACTGAATTCTTGATAATTTGCCCCATGCAGAGAAGATTCCTGTTATGGAAACCCAAACTAAGTGTGAAAAATCTAACATTTATTTCTTAAAGGAAGGCTGTACTTGTTATTGCTGGCAAAGTTATTCAGACATGAAGTGTTGTGACATGTTGCATCAAAATGTATATTAGCGCCCTTTTACATCCACACACAAAAGGACTAACTGAAGTCACTCATTTCCAAAGGGAGAATCCTGAATAATATTATATTTCTATTATTTCTGCATGAAAATTAAGAAAAAAATTGCCTTAATTTTTACACATAGTTCCAATATATTTTGATAGGTTTAACAGCATAATCCTACTATAAAATCTGAAGCTGTGATTCTAAAATTTTCAGGAACATAAGTTTCAAGTGCAATGCCTATTAAAAATGCAAACTCCCATATTGCACTTGAGATATTCTGCATCTGTCTAGGAAATGACACTTTTTAACAACCACTGCAGGTGATTCTGTTACAGGGTATTATAGGCTGTCTCTGAACCACAAATTGAGATAGAATAGATTTCCTATAATGAAAGAGATAAGTTTAAAATTACTAAATCTATACAGCAAGAAAATCATCCTCTATTTAATATCTGATCACTTTCCAGATATTGTAATGGCTGCTACTAAAACTGACCCTCTAAAATTGGAGTACAGATAAAGAATTCCTGAAATCATTCTTGTTTCATTAGAAATGGATGAAAATGACAAGTGGATGGTGACACTTGATTTCCCCTTCAGTCATCTGCTGCAGCTTTGATCAGATCAGTTTAATTTATTTTAAACATACTCTAAGTTACAGAAAGCATTTGAACCAGGCATGGTGGTGCACATCTGTAATCCCAACACTCAGGAGGCAGAAACAGGATGATCATTATAAGTTTGATACCAGCCTGGGCCACAAAGTGATCTGAAACACAGCCTGAACTGCATGGGAAGATCCTGTTTTAAAAAGACAAAAACAAACAGAAACAACAAAAAACACACAAAACAAACCATTTAGGCAAAATTTGTTTAGAAGCAGATTAAGCAATATTCTCAACAAATATTTTTATTTTATTTTGTTTAAAATTTTATGTTACTTGTGTGCCAAAGATTAGAGACCTCATTGCATTTTACCTAACTATTTGACTCATTTCCAATTTTTTAAAAAAATATTTATTTATTTATTTATTTGGTACAGGGCCTTGTTACACAGGCCAGACTCGCAGTGTTCCTCTTTCTCAGCCTCCCAGCACTGGCATTACAAGCGTGCAATGCCACACCCAGTTTCAGTGGTTGGGTTGCAGGACCATCATGGCATGTGGTAACAGGGATTGAACCCAGATCCTTGTGATTTCCATGCAGCATTTATATTGCTGAGTTATATCCCTGACCCTCATTTCTAATGTTTACACCCTTTTCCCTTGTCCTTTTTTTTTTTTTTTAACCTGATACAATATACTGACTTTTTTTCTGGTTTCAATTTTTTGAAAGTGTGTTAGGCCGTTAGTTCTCATTTCCTGATATTAAAATTAGATTCTTTACCATACAATTTATCTTTTGTGGTAAAATAGTTTCAGGACTAAAGCTCAGAGCATGAGATTTTGTTTTAATTTATTATTTTTGGAAGGAAATGCATGCAAACAAGATCAATAACTATTTGCTATAGAACTCTGAAAGAAAAATGTTTCTCTTAAAAACCAAATTCACAACTATCTAAAATGTAGCCAAAGCTGAACTAATCATTCTTCGACTACCTAGTACAGGACAAGTTCCTGGATCAATAAACATAACTTCAGGTCATACGACTTTTGTTTTTAGTAATAGAGGGTATTAATTTGACTATATGTTACTCTTGATGCTTATTTTTTTCTTATACCAATTTATTTAATACAAGCCACAGCAAATTTTATTTAATCTAAGCTATGAAAAATGTAATCCATGAAAAAAGTCATGTATGTTTAAACGGTATATGTTAAGAGGGACATGAGGTGAGTGCTTGGGAAAAGGTGGAGGATCAGCATACCCCATAAACATGTTAAATCCATGGCACAGGAATAAGTGTACCTTAGGGAAGGGTCTACATGGTGTTCATGGTCTCACTACTAGATTGCATTTGTACTGATCCACTTGTTTACAGCCTCCCAAGAACGGGGATTACAGGTGTGTACCACCACACCTTGTCTCAATTGCTGTCTCAGTGCTCCCTGGGGTTGGGACTAGCATAACAGACCCAAGGATTTTTGAACCCTGGGCCCTTGTGCGTGCTTGCAGGCACTTTCATCTGCTGAACTATTTGACAGGCCCTTTTTTTTTTTTTTTTTGTATTTAGTGAAGGGTACACAGGGTCTCACTACACAGATCTGACTCTTAGTGATTCTTCTGTTTTCAGCCCAGTCCCAATTGCTGTTTCAGAGTGCTGGGCTGGAAAGGGGGTGGGATGGGTGTAGCACGCTGGGGGATCGAACTCTGGCCCCCAAGTCTGCCTAAGCAGGCACTTTAACTTACTGAGCTATCTGGCCTTTCCAGTTTGGTCATATTTCTGTTCTGTGGTTTCTTTTGAGAGTCTAAATGAAGTCTGACTAGCATTCCATGTAAGTGAGACATGATCCTGTGGACAAGGATCTTCAAACTACTTTGTAGCCAGCACTGTCACTGTTTACATAGGTTTCCCCTGCAAGAATCCTGATTGCTCTGCAAATCTGCTGACTCATGGTGAGCTCCTCAGGAAGACATTGATGGAAATGGTGATTCACCCTTTGATGAAGCCCTCTTGCATAATTTATAATTCTTTACTTCTGTTCAGGTGTATCTTTGAAGATGATCCCATCTGCAATTCTTCCTCTGAAAGTTTTCAAAATCTCCTATCTGTTATGGTCCTCATTCCCCATGTTGTTACCAATATACATTTCTGTGTGTACAGATTAGCTCTACTATAAGTGGGATTTTAGCTATGAGGGTAGACAAATGTATACATTCACTTAATCTTTTTTTTTTAATATATATATTTGGTACAATGTCACACTGCGCAGCGGACTCTTAGTGATTCTCCTGTCTCAGTTTCCTCAGTGCTGGGATTACAGGTGTGCACCACAGGACTCATTTGCTGGCTCATCCTACCCCCCCCCGGGGGGGCAGGGCCAGCATGGCCCTGACTCATTTAATTTTAAATCTCAAAATCAGATGTTCTTATAAACAATTCAAACTTTTGCCAATTTGATAGATGTCAAATGAAATCTCACTGTTGATTGAATTCACGTGACTGATTGCTGGGAAGGTTGAACACCTTTTCATAATTTCATCTGCCCATGAATGTATCAGACTTTGTGAGAGGTAGATTAGTTTCCCACTGACTCAGGCAAAGCAGCTGTTCACAGCCACACAAAAATAAGCACTGCTGAACTCAGCTTGTGCAGAGCCTTTATTTAAGGATTTCTATTCATACAAAACTTTCCTGTAAGGAAGGATACTTCTAAAAGCCAGAAAGAGATTCTCCCCCCAATTTACTTAAAGTTCCCTTTTAAGAATTTGCAGGTAGTTGTTAATATTGTTTGGAGCTACCAAGAAGATGTCATGTTAGTCTAAACTTGGTGTATCACCAAAAATCAATAGATTTTCAATAAATGATAGCACTATTATATTTTTCCTCTGTGCTATTTGCTTCTTTTTTCCATCAAAATGTTCAAAACGATTCTTCTCAGTGCAAATAGACGGTAATTACTCTGACCAAAGTGCAGGAACCAAAAGCTTCTTATAATTCTTAAGGCCTTTTTTCCTCCCCAAACTTTACAATAATTCATCAGCAAGTTCTATCAAATTATATCCACAAACTCACCCTTATCACTTTTCCATTGATTCTGCTCTCTTCTGAGCCTTATCATCTCTAATCCAGATTAAGAATTGTTGCCCTTTAATCAGACTTCTTGTTTCCCCACAATTCTCCTGTTACTAGCCAGAGTGAATCTTGTAAAGCATAAGTCAAACCATGTTGCTCCTGCTTTAAAACTCTGCAGTGCTTCACATTCCATTTATATAGTTGGCTACATGATCTCATGGACTCTGATACTTGTCCCCTCTGTTTCCTTGTCTGCTCTCCAATTTCTGCTCCTTCAGACACCTTCAGACATACCTTGAATATGCCAGGCATGTTCCTTCCTGTCACAGGCCCTTGGTCGTGGCTGTTTCCTTTAACCCCTCATCCTTTCCCTGTCCTTTTCTGACTACAGATCCTGGGGACAGGTCTAGTGAAAAAGATGGGGCTCCCTAAACGCTTCCATATCATGTCCTGTCCCTACCTTTTCTGCCTCTCATCTCGGCCTTGGTATATTATCAACTTCAAACAAGGGAATTGATTTTGAATATTTTGTTTGCTAATGGGACTCTACTTGCATGTAAAGTTTCTACTTATAAAGTTTTGTAAATATCTATAGCATGAATTTGGGAGCTCACCATTTGATGACTATCTCGTATATCTCAAACTATCTCAAATATTTTTGCTGGATAAATGTGTATGGAAGATTTATTTATTTCATTTAAATAAAATGGATATACTATTATCATATGGACTTTATCAGGCTTTCATAGACTTTGTTCATTTAATCCATGATGATTAATAACATTGCAATATTCTTTTACATGAAAATGCTAATGAACAGTAGTATTTCATAGGATTTTGGTAGTTTTTCCAGTGTTATAAAATTTCATTTCATAATAGTATTTCTGAGTAGTTACTGAATTAAATTTACCTTTACATAAACAAAATGAAGTTTGTAGAGACTTGGAAGAATGAAATGGTTTCCATGAACCATATAATTTGAGGCAAGTAATTAAAAAAGAGCAATATTGTTATTTTGATAGAATGAAAATGTATTACCTTTCCATACATATTATTTGACTCAAACAAGGACTGAGAATATATAGTCCCTTCCTTTTTTCTCCTGAGATAATTGTACTATGAATTTCTATTGGTTTATTGAAAGAATTAATGCTTAATATTTAAATCAATTTTCCATGCCTCTATCTGATAACCTGAATAACTACTTTGAAGAGAAAAATATGCAGTATAATAACCATTATTGATTTCCTATCATCTTTTGTGATTCTGTATAATTTTTAATGTTTTAAAATTTTATTCTCTTTAAAAAGAAGTGAGGTAAGGCAATGATGCTGAGAAACATCATCAGGGTTTTGAAACTAGTAGTTAATTGGTAGGATTCTCATCCTGACTAACTCTATATGCTGATACCTGTGAACTAAACAACTGCACTGAAGAGAGTAATGTGCAATAGTAAGGTCATGCTTGGAATGCTTGTCATTTTGGTCTTCTAAATACATGCTTCTTGTCATGACATACCAATTATTGCCATACTGTCTCTCAAGTAAATGTTTAAAAAAAGGGTAATAAATGAAAAAAAGACAAGAAAAAATGCCATAGGACTGTCCTACTACAATGCTGTATATGCTTAGATTTCTAAACTATGGAATTGTTTATTCATATTTTTTTAAAAATTAATTGTTTTCTTCATGTTCTGTAGGGACTTAACGTTTAACATATCAATACTTCATGGAAAATATTTGTTCCATGTTATGTGTAAGATGTTTGATATTGAGACAAATAGGTTAAACCCAATTGCATATGTTGTAAGGCAATAATAAGCTTTTCTTCTAGAGGGTTAACAACTTGTTTGCAGAACAAAAATTGGAGAATAAGAAAGGTTGCAAGGACAGCCAACATTTTGGCCCTAGCCTTTCAAAGTCAGTGAGGACTCAGGGCATAGAAAAACCTGTAATGTAACATTCTGTAACTCAGTGGTGTTCCAAATTTTCTGATCAAGGAAATTATGGGGCACAGAGGAATGTAGAGTGTGCTTAAGGAGAGACACATGGAGAGAAAACATTCTCTCAGGCTTTCACCCAGAGTAAATTGGTCAAGCAATGGCCATGACTCATCCACATGGCTGACACTGACAAAGGATGTACAAAGCGTGGTACAGGTTTTCAGGACAAATCTTGAGGGGATTTGACTGACTTTATCAGATACAAAAGTTACATTTTTTGTTATATAGGTCTTGCTTCATATTGGTCTTAATAAAAACAGAAAAGTATAAAAGTGAAGTATAAAAAGTAAAGCCATATTAATAGGCTGAGCTGTCAAAGGCTCAAGTTAACAACCCCTGACATTGCCAGTCCTACAGATAACCCACTACTCTTATGGACTACTGGACTATATTGGACTATTTTGCTGAATTCATGTACTTAAAATATTTAAATAACAGTGGATTACCCTTCTCTGACAAAACTAAACAAAAAAAGGGGATACAAATGAATGACCATTTGTATCTGTATATTCAGAACAGTTAGGATAGATATACATTCTCTTAATTCAATAAATAATAAGATTTGTTCTAATAGTGTTTGTACAATGAATACAATTATTCATTGTACAGGATATCATGTCTGCATCTTGTACAGTGAATAACCACTACCACAACAATTTGCAATATATTTATTATTGAATCTGTCAGGGCCAGAGAGATGGCTCAAGGGCCAGGGAGATGGCTCAGTGGAATAAGTACTTACCTGGAAAGAGCAAGGGCCTGTGTTCAATCCCTAGTTCTGAAAAAAAAAATCCACTATTTGGGGGCCAGGGAGATGACTCAGTGGAATAAGTGCTCCCTGGCAAGTGCAAGGGCCTGAGTTCAACCTCCAATTCTGCCAAAGAAGAACAAAAAAAGAAACTGTCTTACTAATTGCTTTTGAAACTGTTATGATTATTTGTTTCTCAATAAAATTGTTAAAAAATAAAATAAATAACTACAAAGAAGTAAAAAATAATAAAAAGAAGTGAACACATGTTTAATGTTTAAATAGAATCTTATTGGAACAGAAATTATGTCTAGCTATCACATAACTCAATTTTTATTTAAATAGACTATGTGTCAAGTGAGCATTCAGTTATAAGCATCAATTTCTAGATTTGTTAAAATATTATATGTAGGTTGTTTTTCAAGTGTGCATTACACATGCGTGTTCATTCTCTATTTCTCTAAATTCTCTTATTTAAACAGAGCCTTTTCAATTGACAAATAAAATAAGCCTCCTACAATAACAGACCATCTCTTTGGCAGAAAATGAAAATAACAATGATGACACTTTTGAACCTGATAAGGTCGCATCTGTCAGAAGAGACTGTTGCTTTCTTCTAGTTTCCATTGCATCCTCACTTTCTTCCTCTGTTTCTCTCCATAATTTTTCCTTCATGTAACTCTACTTGAGCACATCGTGCTTTTTACCTAAAACTTAATAAGCCATTTAGTTTGCAAGAAGATTAAAAAGCATGAATCACAGTAAGTAAATATATATGCTTAAAGATCTCTTTGTGAAAATGCTTGTCATAATCAAATGAAAACTCTTGAGAAAGAATATCTAGAGCACACAGACATTAGAAAATGACTAGAAATTCCCAAACAATATTCTTGTGATACACAGCCCCAAGATATCAAGAGGGGATGAGAAATATATATTTGTTCAGTGTGAAAAGGTCTTTTGTGGTCACAATACAGTCTGAGTGTCATGCCTATGAAATGCCAGAGAGATTAGCCTCTCATTGTATACTTCCATTGAAAACTTCCTTTTTCAGTTTAGAAATCTTGCCAGGGGAAAATGAATATGGCTGAGCTGAGGGATGGGTTCTGCCATTCATGCACTGTGGGCTTGCATTCACAGAGCTTGAAAGGAGACAGAAAAATAGGAAGGGGATGGTTGGGTATGATTCCCTTTGATGGAGCAGGTAGCCGTTTAACTCTAGGCTATGCCTTGTGGTGCTGTAGTAAGAGAGGTAAAGAAATGTTGGTAGATACTAAAGAGATTTTTGCTGTATTTTCATCTTGATACTGTTATCTCCATGCATTTCATTTTCCACGGTAAATTGTATTTTGCTTTCCTTGCAGCTCCTCTTTGTGTTTCTGCTCTATTCCTTGAGTGTTCTGCGCCTCTCTATTATCATATGCACAGTCATGCTCTCTAAGTTTTCTGCTCACCTTCCTTTGCTCTTTTTGACTCTCCAGATTCCTTTGCTAGTTCTCTGATAAATCATATTTTTAATTATTTACTGCAATAGTTTGGGAAAAGCACTGAATTCTCTCTCCCACATTACCATTTCCAATTTTTTTGAGTGTAAGGCAATTTATCTCTATCATGACACATTTCTTTTTGCTATTTTGTTTTGTTTGCCCAAAGTATATATTAGTATACTAATAATATATGCTGTTAGTATATATACTATAGCATACAATATAGCATATATAGTATTATACAGTATACTAGTTTTATATATATATATGTGTGTGTGTGTGTGTGTGTGTGTGTGAGTATGTATTACATATATTCATTAAATAGTTATTTAACTGGTTTCTTGATCTTTAAGTTTGATTCTGCTTCTTTATAAATAACCACTTAAGGTATACTTAAGATTTTAATTTCTTTATCTATTGCACAAATCCTACCCTAGGGTCACATTTTGACATAATGGGTTATAAATGGCCAACTGTTTTTGTTTTTTTTTTTTTCCATTTTAGCATTTAAGAATATACCTTGTCCTAAGAGAGAACTGGATACATTTTTGTTTGAATTCAACTGCCCTGCTTCAATCCTTTGCTCCCAATGTTGGGTCCAATGAGTCCCCAGCTTCAGGAGAGTCCCATTGAGTGCCATCACAGTTGAGAAGTATTTTAGGACCAACAGGATAGGATGGTCTGGCCTCTTCCCATCTGTCTTAATTACTTTTGTTGGTGAGACAAAATGTCCAATACCCAGAATCAAGGAAGGAAAGGTTTATGTAGCTCACAGGTAGTGGACATCTTAGTTCTTACTCAGCTGGCTCTAAGGTGGAGTAGCACATGGCAGAGGGCAGCTGTACATAGTGGTGGAAAATAGCAAAGAGCAAAGAAGGGGCAGGAGCTGAAGAAGCCAGCAAATCTCTCCCTGTTCCTCTCATTGCATGAAGAATTACCACTCTAGAGTGAGTATAGCACTCACACTGATAATCTCTGCATTGGATTATGAATTAATCACAACCTCTAGAAATTTGCCTATGACTGTATGAGGCTTTTGGGAAACAACTACACACGAACCATGTATCTGCTCTAGAATTACTAAAAACGTCTTTCATAGGCAAGCCCAATAACTCAGCTTATTAAAGCACCTGCTTAGGAAGATGCAGGGGCCAGGGGTTCAATTCCCCAGCTTGCTGTGCAGGCCCTGCCCCCAGGGACATGCTGAGACTGTGAATTAGAGTGGGTGTGGTGGCACCTGCCTGTAATCCCAGTGCTTAGGAGGCTGAAACACAGGAAGAATCACTATGTGTCTGATCTATGTAGTGAAACCCTGCAAACCCTGAAAAATGTACTAAATACATTTAAAAAACAAAAAAATAAAACATGTCTTAGGTTACCTGAGAAATAATTTATGACTTGAGAATTTTTTAGAGCTTTATTCATCAGTTTTGTTACTTATACTATGACCACTTCAGAGAGTCCCGGTGGGAGGTTTTCAGATCATTCCACCTCACTGTTCTCTGAGTTTTTGCTTTTGATGAGCTGGAAGCTTGAGGTTGCATCTTAAGTATCTTTTCATTTGTTTTATTTTCTCCCTTAGTTTCACACCCAGGTTGATGTTTGTAAATTGCCATGGTGAATAGCTTTCTCTTTGGTATTTAGAACCCTTAGGCAGTGTCTACCCAGAGGTGTCTTCCAGCTGTACCTTCTGCATTTGTATTTCTCCAATTTATTGGGCAGGAGAAGCTCTGCCTCCATGGCACAGCCGCTGGTCCTTTGGTGTTGGCCTATAGTATTGCTATGACCCTTAGGCAATCGCAGTGTGGGAATACCAGGCTGAACAACTGACTAAAACTATTATGTCACCCTGGCTAAAAAGTTACAATCAGCAATAAGAATGGCACAAAACAGCCTTTAAAACATAACAAACTGCAGTGACTATTAAATCACCACCTTTGACTATATGAACTAGACGTGTGATTATGTAACAAAATCTAAAATGAATCAGAAAATTGCACACAGTAAGTACAGTATGGCAATTGGACCCTCGGGGGAGAAAATTTAAAATGCATGTGGGGAAAAGTATGGAAATAGAAGAAAAGGAAGAGATTAGAAGGAAGCCTGGAGGACAAAAGAACATCACACAAAATGGGAAAATGGTGAAGAAGACCGGAGGAAAAGAGAGAAAAAGGAAATAAAAATAAGAACAGAATGGAACGACAACCAAAATCTAGAAACTGTATTCACACATATAAAAACAAGAACAAATAATCAAGAAAAGAGCAAACCAAAACAAAAAGCCAACACACAAAACTAAAACCAAGAAAAGAGCGGGAGAGAAAAAAGAAAATAAGAAAAAAGGTCTACCTAAGGCTGCTCAGCATCACACAGCTGCGAAGCGCTGCGGAACATGATTGCTAAGCACCTGCGGCCAGGCTGGCTCAGGCCGCAGGGCTGCTTCCCCTAGCTCCGGCGAGGTACAACAGGCAGAAGAATGTGTGTCATTGACATTGATGACCACTTGGGGTTTAGTAGTAAATATCGAAAACACACAGTTTGGGCATTTCTCTAAAGTTGAAAATTGTTCTAAATAATTTATGTGCCAAAATTTTAATTTTTTTCCTATAAAAATTGCCTATCACTGCTTATCAAGTGATATTTGACCTCCTGAGTAGTACAAATCATTGTCAACATATATAGATGAGAAGCAAGTACATATCATTAAATGTAAGAAAAAAATGGCACAGTAGTAAAGGGGACTTACGGGATAAACATTTCATCAAGAATGAAATGTCACAAATTGGTCTAACAATGAGTGAATAAAAAACTAAGGACTGTCTCATTTAAAAATGCAAAGGAAAACAAAGGACAATTTCTTTTCCTCACATTTGACTAATTGGTTGTCAATCTTACATCTTATTACACTTAAATCTTATGTCAGATCTTTGTATAACAAGACATTTGATTGACAAGGTATTTTTTGACACAATGCAATGCTACATTCATGTATAAGCAGGTATTTGATTGACAAGAAAAATATCAATATATCTTTATATTTCCATGTAAGGGTTACTACAACCAGAAGCAAAAATGAAATGCAGCTAACAAGCATTTGATATGTTTCTTATGAATAATATATAATTATCAGGAAGTTAATTTTATTTTACGATATATCTTTGATCTTTTCCTTTTGATCTTTGATCTTATGGCATACTATGTTAGAAATATTTTAGAATATATTTAAACATTGAACTACATATATTCTGTGAACTACATATATCCTACATATATCTGGATCCCAATCTCGTTCCTAGATATGCTGTAGAATTTCATTGTAACACAATGTGAAATATGGACTTAGGGTAACAAAAATACAATACTGTTCTAAAGTATAACAAAATTAATTAAATATTACAACAAGCATGTCAGAGTAAGATATCCCATAATAATGTTATTCAAGGTTGCCATCAGATTTGTTTATACTTATTTAAAGTTTAATTTAAATAGTATTTGCTAAATAATTCAGATAAGCTATGCCAGAATAAAAATCAGAAACTCTTTTCATTTTATTCAAACTTTGTTATTTTAAAATTATTATTAATACAGCAAGGACTACTTAAGGAACTCCAGTAAGTGTTATACCAAAATCTTGCATGCTGGTTAGTGAATATTGACAGACAAAATGAACATGTTTCTTCATTCTTAGATTTTTTCATAGTGCTTGAAATGCTACTATAAATTGTGAATACAAACTTTTCCTGGGAGCCATTAAAAGAAGCAGAAAATATTTTAGGAAATACTATGGTATTTTTCCCTTTGTTATAATAAATATATGATGATTGGCTAATTCTATGAATATTACTATGTATAAAAAGCAATAGGGTTTAGAAAAATAAAATCAATTCCTTAAAATATTTTTGTTAGGATTTGCTTTTTATTAAAGCATTGCAGTCAATTAAGGATAATCATTTATGATAGTAAAATATTTTTAATGTTTATATGGAAGCTAAGTAATAGTTACACAAATTGGGGCCTAGTAATAATCTTCAGCACAAAACAGTATTCAGACTTTAAAACCATAATGGCAGTTATATTTATTGACCTGAAAAGGTAATCTTTCCAATTTTTCATTAAGAATACAAGCAAGCTACAAAAGTGTCTAAAACTGGTTAAATTTTTGTAAAAACATATGTGATTATAGAAAATCTGAAAATATACATCAAAGTTCTTATGGCTGTTTTTCTGGGTACAAAGATTTTAATTGATTTTAAATTTCTCTTTATATTAGTATTTTATAATTCATCTGAAATAACTTGCATAATATCAAACATGAAGAAATGTGAGGTGATAAATAAAGACAACATTGTCCTGAACTCTGAGGTCACTGAGAATGAAGAACTCAACTGGGACCAGAGAATTCTAGTTCCTTTATTTCTTTTACAATGTTTGCCAGGGTCTTCTTGATGAGTAATGAGTGCTCTAGAGATCTGTCTAGGGTCAGACCAAAACTGACTTATCTAGAGCATAGCCATTTTCATAGGGAAGAAGTTGAAAAGGATGTCTACAGACTATGAAATTTTTCCAAATATCCAAAATGGACCACAGAGTACTGATCATGTCTGGCAAGCCATGGCTCCTGGTTTCCTTTATCTTCGCTTAGTCTGTAACATTGGAAGTGCATGGAGAGCAGATGAAAACTTTATGGGTGTAAGTCCATTTGGAAAAATTCACCTGAATGCAAGGTTATGTTAGGTTATTGGTTTGCAAGGAGCTAAGCTACATATTTACAACTCTTAGTAACACTAAATTATAAAATACTGCTGCAGTTAAAGCTTGCGATGCATGCCTGTAATCCCCGCCCTTGAGAGGCTGAAGCAGGAGGATTACAAATTCAAATGCCACGTTGGCAACTTACCAAGAGCTTGTCTGAAAATGAAAAAGAGGTAGAGAACCATTTGTTTCAATGCTTAGTGCCAAAAAAGATAAACATGTTTTTTAAAAATCCCAAAATAAACAAACAAAAAATACAAAACCAAAAACAGAACAAGAACATCTATACTTTTAAACATATTTGGTAAAATATTGTCTTTAAACTTGTACACAAAAAAGTCTTTTACAAAGTTGTCCTTTAAATTTAGGTCTTAGAATCTAAAAGGTAGGATCATGTTAAATTACTTTTGAATGAAATAAGCCTAATTTTGATTTGCAATTGATTTTGTCCCTGAAGTGCCTCTGTCGTAACACTCAATGGCTTTTAGCATTATGTTTCTGATACTTTTCTTCCTATAACATCATGCAGTATAGTTTCAAATCATAATCTAAACCTTATCAGATTATAATGCCAAGATCAAACTAATTTAAGTATATTGAGCCTGAGACTGATATTTTAAGACACTAAGTGTAATTAATTCCATGTTCCTGAAATACAACTGAATATGACTAGGAATATTAGATTTTACAAATCAAGATGATCAAATTTGTATTGGGCCAGCATGTAAGACATTACCCAGTTTTTCCTATTTATAATCTTCCATATTAGTTTGCAATAACTGAAATTGCTACTCTGTCCATAAACTGTCTTGTCAGCTACCATTTAAAGCAGTAGTCTAGCATGAGTGAAGAGTTGGGTGAGTCCACTTAATCCAATATTTCCTAATGGTGCCATTTAGTTCAGACCACTAACCCATGCTGAATATGAAAACAAATTGTATAGAATTTCCTGGCTTAATTTTTGAGGTTTTTTTTTTCAATCTTAAAGATTCATAAATAGATGTGCTATTGTAATACAAGAAGCCCTCCTGAGTTTTGTAGAATATTTACAAAATTTGTGAAAATATTATATCAGTGTAAGTGTTGCTACTTAGACTAAAAAGGACTGAAGTAGTATAAAGCAGACCCTGTAAAAGAATTCCAAAATTGATTCCAAAATTATACCTGCAAATAGAAACCAGAGAAAAATACTCAGCTACAAACACATCTCACCTTTTAGGAAAGAGGACACATGACTTCAATGTAAAACAAGAAGCCCAGAGGGTTCAATGCAAAGTGATGGACAGTTACTCCCTGCACAAGAGGAACCACCAGCATTTCTCAGCTGCAGTTGGACTCACTGTAAACCCAAGACTCCCTTGGCCAACCATTTCCCCCTCTCTTTTTTTTTTTTTTTCTTTAACAAAAATATTTATCACCTACTTCAGAGAATATACTCTAATGTGATCCCATGATCCATAGCTCCTTGATTTTTACACTTTGTATACTCCCTGTACCTGCAATATGAATAGGATCTATAACTTGCTTTCATCTCCTAGAATGTGCTACCTACATGTGACATCACTGGTGTCACTGTAATATATTTAAATTTTTCTATATTTAATAATGTTCATATTTTTTCTTACTTGTTAGGTGGCTTTGAAGAAGCAAAGTATCATTTTATGTGCCTCCTAGGTAGAGGGGCATGCAGTTGGAAAACAGGTGAACTCAAGTCAAGAGTGACCTTGCACAAAGCCAACAAGAAGTGAATCCCAAGGTCATCTAGCTGCAAAGAAACAAGTTCTGCCAACATCTTAATGAACATGTAGGTGGATAATTCTAGTTAGGTCTCCCAGTGAGAATTCAACTCTGACCCACTTTCTGACTACAGCCTTGCAGCAGTCCCAAGAAAGTCATGCCTGGATTCCTGACTTACAGGAACAGAGATAATAAATTTGTGTGTCATTTTTTATGAACTAAGTGTTTGTGTTTCTTCTCTATTTATATGCTAAAATCTTAAACTCCAATATATTAGGAAATGGTACTTTTGAGAGATAATTATATCATTAAGAGTAGAGTAGATCCCTCATGAATGGGATGAATGACCTTATAAAAGAGACCTTAGAGAGTGTCCTTTTGGCACTGTTGCTTTTTTTTTTTCATGTAAAGCTACAGTGAAAATCAGCATTTGTGAAGAAAGAACTCTCACCAGAATTGGATCTTTGATCCACTCCTTCTTGGGTTTTCTACTTCCAGAACTATGAGAAATAAATTTTGACATTGATGAACTACCCAGGCGATGATATTGTGTTGTAGTATCCAAATTAAGAGTTACTTTAACCATTCAAGGTGTAGTACTTTGTTACATAGAAATAGAAAAAAAAACACAGCAGTTACTCTATGCCTATCCTACTATTTTATGCAGCATGACCCAATTTGGTGAGAAGATTCTGAACTTTGAGCTGAGAGTATAATGAAATGAAATCTTGGAGTGCCTACAAGGGGGTGAGTGTAGTTGGTAAGTGGGAGGATGTTAATCACTGGGGCTTAGTAATCACCACTTTAGCTCAAACTCAGATCATTACTTTGGCTCATGCTAAAGAAGAATAAATATACATATGTGTGAGTATTGGTGCTATGTCCTCTGGGGCTGGCTCACCCGTCCACACTTGGGCTTTTCAAAGCTTGTCTTTGTCTCCAAGATAGAAAGAGGAAGAGGAGTAAGATTAGGTAAAGAAAAAGTAAAATTTATTTGCATAAAGTAGTGGCACATAGCCACTATGAGGAGTGGGGCCTTTATCCCCGAGTAACCCCTGAATACACAGTGGTCCTGTTTCATGGGGTAGAAGCCTGGGGATACCCCTTCTTTGAGGGCACATTAACCTGACTGGTTTATTGCTAAGGATTTGGGGACTGTGGGCTAATAAGGAAAGTAGAGCCAGTATGCCACACTGCACAAGGACAAACTAGGGTAGAGAGTTTTCATGCATGGAGGTAGAAGCAAAATAACCACAGAATGCTTGCTTTAGGGGTAAAACCACAAAACCACCTCCTGTGCCTCACAGACTCAGCTGATTTCGGAAGCTTTTTTTTTTTTTTTTTTTCTTCTGCTATCATCTAAGAGGACCAGTGTCCTTATTCTAACCCTACCTAGGGTGGTCCCAATTTTCCCTATAGCAGAAAGCAGGAGTTGGTAAGGATTACTTCAGAGCAGGAATCTTGGGAGCTATTTTAGAATTGCTTCTTTAAGAGCTCTATTTTCTCTCCTACAATTTTGGATCTTGCTTTTGAATTTTATTCCATTTATACTTAGTGTAATTTATTTGGGCTTAATTCTACCATCTTCCTATCATTTTATGCAGCAAATAGCCTGTTTTTAGCATTTACTTCTTATTTTGATCTATATAACTTTTAGAATTATTTTGGTAATTTCCTTGAAGAATATAATATGCATCTTTAACTTACTAAATGAAGTATAAATTAAAAATCATTGCTTACTGGAAAATGCATTTACTTTGAAATGCTTTAACAGTGTCTTGAATGCTCATGTCTTTTGTATATTTTTACATATATATAAATACCAACTTAGATATTTGCACATTTAAATGCCTAAGGATAGTAGTCTTTAAAATAAGTCCATATTTTACTATATTTGCCCACAATTATTGTCACATTTTTGTTCTTTGCACTCTTGCAATCTAGAGTCCTGTTTTCAGTCTTCACAAACCTCCTTTTACTTATTTTCAGGGATTTTCATTTGTGTGACTAATAATGACTTCTAAAAATCTATTTATTTACTTATTTATTTCTTACCAGGGATTGAACCTAGGTCTTTGTGCTTGCCAGGCTGGTACTTAGGCCACCATTTCCCCAGCCCCTGCTTTCTTTCTTTTTTTTTTCAAGGTAAAGAATTCCAACTTTACAAGCTTTCTTTTTTCAGTCTTTCTTGCAATGACCCTTTCAATATTACATGCAATTATCTTATGATTTCCTTTTATTTTCCTACTGGAATGCAGTCAGTTTTACTGGGCATTTTGTGAAGGAAATAAGGTTGACCTTTTAGACCCTAAGAGCACTTAAAGGAATATTCCTCTCAGATTTGCAATAGTTTTGATATATGGAAAATAAACTCACAGTCTGGTAGATATCTGGTAAAAGTTTGTGTTCTCTAAAATCAAAAAATGAATTTTAGGAACAATGCAGGTTAAGAGTACAATATATTTATGGGAGAAAGAAAACTTCTGTGTGAGAGAAACAGGGGCTTTCTAAATGGGTAGCCAAGGAAATTGCCTTTTTCAGGGATTTTTTTTGTGAAGCAAATTTGCAATGTGAGGCAGGTCCAAGGTGGGAAAAATAGGAACTCCTAAGGTGGGTGTGAGGTGGGACAAAACTATGGTCAACCAATAAGATCACAAGAATAATTGCTCAGTTAAAATTGATTAAATTGGGAGCAAATGGGAAAGGAAGTTATGAAACAAGAGGGCATGAATACAGAACAGGGCTTTTCCTGTGCAGAACTGAGTAGTGACTCTTCCTGGCTTCCTAAAGGTGATAGAAACTTTTTTTCCCTTGTATTTTTTAGAGAAGGGTTACAGGGTCTACAGGGTCTCACTGTGCACATTAGACTCATAGTGATTTTTCTGTTGGCAGCCTCCCAGATGGGGGATTACAGGTGCATACCACCGTGCCCAGTCTCAATTGCATGCGCCCCAGGGGCAGGGCCAGCACAGACTACTGGCCCCAGCCTCTGTCGTTGCAGGTGCTTTAATCCACTGAGCTACTTGGCCACCCAATACCTATTTTTAATATCAATCCCTGATGTTTATCCTTAGGGAAGTAAGCAGGTGCCTTTATTTCATCTTATGTCTTCATGTCTGGCTCTCAGCTGAGGGTGCCTGTCTTTCTCACAGTTGCAAGATCTCTCCTCTTCTGCACTGCCTCCTTTGAGGGCCTAGCCCTATCTGACTACCGATAATATTTCTGTCTGGGCTGGAGAGATAGCTCACTGTCACAGCACTCTGGAACTTGAATCAGGAGGAACTCTGAGTTTGACACCAGCCTGCATGCTACAGAAAGTGAGCACAATGCCAGCCCAAACTGCATAGCAAGACTATTTCTAAATAAATAAATAAATCCCAAAAAACTATCTTAAGTTTTCTGTGTTTTTTAAAGTTAGTTTTAAGAAAACTAACAATCTTACTTAAGTGGCCTACAACAGTTTTCCTATTACTGAAATATTTTTGCTTATGCAACTATGTATTAGTAGTGTGCATTTGGTCAGTCTCTGAACATAGTTTTAGTCTGGGAAAATTTTTTTACCATTATCTCTGTATTTATTTTCCACTATATTTATTTATTTATATTGCTGCCTAACACATTATGACAAAGTTAGTGACTTACAACATACCATCTTACAGTTTCTGAAGGTCAGAAATCTTGTATAACAAACCTGTATTCTCTGTTCAAGGACTCAAACTTCAAGTAATGATGTTGTTTGAGACTATTGTGTCACTGAGGACTTAGGGCCATTTTCCAGTCTTACTAGTTTTGTAGCTTGAAAGTTAGAATTTTATGCTTTCTCAGGACATTTTGAGAACAATAGGTTTCTTTTGCTTTGAATCTTTCTGGCATCTGAAATTCTCAGCAATTAGGACAGGCCTAACAATGGTGATTTTTGTTTTGATTTTTTCCCTAGTTTTCAATTCTTTGCTAATTTCTTGATTCTTATACTTAAGTTCTAAAAATGTTAATTGCAATTATTATTTTGTGAAAATACTCCAATAATAGAATTATGTCTAATTTCTTGAAATATATTTTTTAGATTTACGGAGAATTAAGCAAAAAGTACAGAAATTTGCCATACATGACTGGTCTCAGAATAGTCACAACTTCTCTCACACTGAAACATTTTCTATCACAGCATTGTGTTTGCTGTATTCAAAGAACCTGCACTAACACATCATTTTCATTGAAAATCTCTACTTACAACAAGGTTCACTCTTGGTTTTCTATATTCTAGGGTTTTGACGTATATATATGTGTGTCTGACATGATATTATAATGAACAATAATTTCACTCTTTAAAAAGTCCCCTGCACTCTGCTTATTCATCTCTTGTGCCCTAATTCGTTGCAGTGATTGATTGTTTGATATCTCTGGAATTTTGCTTTTTCCAGAGTGTCATGTCATTGAAAACTATAATATCTAGCCTTTTAAATCAGCTCCCTTTTTTAGAAATATAAAAGTTTCTCTGCACTTTTCCACAGCTCAGTAGCTCATTTCTTTGACTGTATTATTTTTTATTGCCACATTGAAGATGATTAAAACCTGAATAGGAGGACATTCTTGTCTTGTGCCAGATCTAAGAGTAAAAGATTTGATTTTTTCCTCATTTAGAATTATATTAACTGTTGGGTTGTCATAGATGGCTTTTATCAAGGTGAATTAGTGGCCTTACATTCCAGTGTTCAGAAGGATTTTGAAAATGAATGAGTGTTAGATTTTGTGAAAAGCTTTTTCTGCATCAATTAAGATAATCATGTGGTTTTTAGATTTCAGTCTATTAATGTAGTGTATTACATATAGATTTTCAAATATTGAGCCATCCTTGCATTCCTGGGATGAATCCTACCTGGTCATGGTGTATGATCTTCTTGATGATTTGCTGTATTCTATTTGCTAGGATTTTATTGAGGATTTTTGCATCTATGTTCATGAGGGATATTTGCCTGTAGTTCTCTTTTTTAGTTGTGATTTTTCCTGGTTTTGGAGTCAGTATAATACATACCTCCAGAAATGATTTTATGAGGATTGCTTCCTTTTCAATTTCATTGAAGACTTTGAGGACTATAGGGATTGTATCTTCTATAAATTTCTTGTAGAATTCAGCTGTAAATCCATCAGCACCTGGACTTTTCTTTGTCAGCAGGCTTTTAAATACATTTAGTATTTCCTTGGCTTTAGTTGCCTTATTGAGAGTTGTTATATCTTCCTGATTCAATTTTGGTAATTTGTAGCTTTCTAGGAATCTGTCCATTTCTTCTGTGTCTTGCTTTCTGTGAGCATAAAGATTCTTGAAGTAGCTACTGATAATCATCTAAATTTCCAAAGGGTCTGTGGTGATTTCACCCTTTTCATTCCTTATTGCTTGTATTTGATTTTTTTTCTTTCCTTTTTTTGATGACGTTATCCAGGGGCTTATCAATTTTGTTTCATCTTTCAAAGAGCCAGCTTTTTGATTCATTTATTCTTTGAACTGTTTTCTTCATCTCAATTGAATTAATTTCTGCTTTAATCTCTATGATTTCTTATGGTCTTTAGGCTCTGAGTTTGGTTTGCTCTTCCTTTTCTAGATGTCAGAGGTATAACATTAGGGTGTTTATTTGTTCCCGTTCTGTTTTCCTAATATGTGAGTTCATAGCTATGATTTTCACTCTGAGAACTTCTTTCATCACATCCCGTAAGTTCTGATAAGTTGTGGTTGAATTTAAGATACTGAATTGTAGATATTTTTGCATTTCTTGTTTAATTTCATCTGTACCCCTTTGATTGCTGAGTAAGGTGTTGTTTAATTTCCATGTATTTAATGCATTTTTCTGGTTTAATATGCATAGGATAATTTCTGTATTTTTTGCACATAATTAAGGATGACCTATGGACCACTATGTGGTCTATTTCAGAAAATGACCCATGTGCAGCTGAAAAAAATGTGTATTGAGCTATGGTTGGGTGGAACACTGTATATTTCAACCTCCTCCATTTGTTTCAAGCTTTTGAGATAAGGTGGTGTTAAGGTCTCCTGTTAAGATTGTGGTCTCGGATATTAGATTTTTCATGTCCATTAAGATTTATCTTATATAATTAGGTGCTCCTGTGTTTGATGCATAGATATTTATGATTGTTACCTCTTGCTCTTGAATTTTTCCCCTGACCAATGTATAGTGGCCTTTTTTGTCTCATTTGATCCTTCTTGGTTTGAAGTTGAGACTGTCTGAGAACAGAATTGCTACTCCTGCTTTTTTCTGAGGTGATGGGCATGTAGTATTGTGTTCCATCCTTTGACTTTGAGCCTATGAATGTCCTTTTGAGTTAAGTGTGTTTCTTGTATACAGCATATTGTTGGATTTTCTTTCTTAATCCACTGTGCCAGTCTATTTCTCTTAATTGGTGAATTGAGTCCATTTACATTGGTGGTTATAATTGAAATGTGTTGACTTATGTTTGTCATGCTATTTACCTGCTGTTGTTTACTCCTTTTTGCCTGTGTTTAGTTGTTTACCCTATTTAGTGGGTTCTTCCTTTCTCATTCATGGAATTCTGATCATTGTGGTCCCTCTCTAGAACATCTTTCAGTAGCCTGTATAGGGATGGCTTTGTCGTCAGGAAATTCATTAGTTGTTCTTTGTCATGGAAGTATTTCACTTCTCCATCAAACTTAAGACAGAATTTTGCAGGGTATAATAGTCTGGGCTGGAATTTGTTTTCATAGAGGACTTGAAGTATTGTGCTCCATGCTCTCCTTGCCTTCATGGTTTGTGAAGAGAAGTCAGCTATAATTCTGATGGGTTTTCCATTAAATGTGATGTGCTTCTTTTCTCTAACAGATTTCAGTATATTATTTTTGTGTTGGATTTCTGGGATCTTGACTATTATATGTCTTGGTGTGTTTTTACTTGGGTTGAAGTTATTTGGTGTTCTGTATGCTTCGGTGACCTGAATGTTGGATTGTTTCCTCATATTTGGGAAGTTTCATGCTATTACTTCTACCCATATTCTTTTTATATTATCTGTATTGACTTCTTAATTCTCACTAATGCCAATTATTCTCACATTTTCCATCTTGGCATCATCTTGTAGGTGATGGATTATTTTTTCTTGCATTCATGTTGTTTTAAAGGGATCCTTTCTCACCTTTTCACTCGCTGTGCCAGCATCTTCAAGATGTTAAACTCTGTCTTCACTTTCACTGAAATAGTTTTATAGACTCATGATTGATATTTTAAGTTTTTCTGTATCTCTTTGATCTGATTCATGTGATCTATTTCTTTTCTGTATTGCTCATTCCAGGAATCCATCATATTTCTAATCTCTTCCATGTTTTTTTAATCAATGTGTTCTTTAGATGTAGCTGCTAATTCTTTTATTGCAGAGATTTACCAAATTGGGTTTCCTCTATATATTTCTGTAATTGATTCTTTACTTCAAATGCTATGATTTCAAATATTTCTCTTTTTTTTACTTCACAAATTATTTCTGCTCTGAGTTCCTCTTTACCTTTCTGCTGTTTCTGTGCTTGTGATGCCATTAATTCATATACTTCAGCTGGAATAGTGTTCTCTGCACTTGTTCTGGGTGGATATTGAGTTTCTCCCATATGTTTCTTGACTTGATTCATTACTTGAGATGCTATGTATTCAAAAATTTCTTTTTTTGTTTCAGGCATTGATTCTTATCTGAGTTCCTCTATGCCTTTCTGCTGTTTTTTCTTTGCTTTTGACTCTGTTAATTCATTCATTTCAGCTGATCTAATGTCCTCTGCACTTATTTTTGATGGGCTCGAGGCCTGATTCCATTTTGCTGCTTGTCTTTGCCATTTTATATAACACTGATCTCTGACCTTTGGTGCAGTTACAACCTTAGCACGTAATGAGATTTGGGTGCCAATCCATTAAGTTTGAGATTATCCAGTTATGTGTGTCCTGAATCTAGCTGTTGTGCTCAGTTCCTTTTTGCTACAGCCCTTTTGGCACAACTGTGGGCCTGTAGTTCCCCTTTGTTGTGTCCCTGGCCCAGGGAGTGCCAGGGAGAGCAGAAGCTCTCCCACACGCTCACCTGGCCACAAAATTTCTCACTTGCTCAGCGTGCTTAGGGGCAGGGGCTCCAGGGAGTTGTAGGGTGGGATGGGTTGAGAGAGTCTCAGAATTTCTCATTCGCTCACAGATCTTGGGGGCCAAAACCAGGACTTTTGCACTATGCTACATGTATAGCATTTTCTTTTCTTTTCTTTTTAGATAGGGTCTGTGACAAGGTCAGTGAAATCCCCTCAATATTTACCTTGCAACCCTGTACCACAGTTTGTAGATCCTTTGTCAGTGTTAGCAATGTGGTTGAGTCATGACCATTGCCTAACCAATTTGCTCTCTGTGAAAGCCTGAGAGAATGCTTTCCTCCAGGTGAATCTCTCTCTCTCTCTCTCTCTCTCTCTCTTTCTCTCTCTCTCTCTGTCTCTCTTTCTCTCTGTCTGTCTCTCTCTCTCTTTTTGTGGAACCAGGGATTGAACTCACACCCTTTTGCTTGCCGGGGAAGCACTTATTCCACTGAGCCATCTCCCTGGACCCTACTAGGTGAGTCTCTTAAGGCACACTCTATATTGTCCATCACTTTATGTCCTGAGTATTCACTGACCATGAAAATCTAGGGTAAAAATGTTGGCTGTCCTTGTAGCCCTTCTTTTTCTCTCAGTTTTAGTCTGCAAACTTATTTCTTTGTATATATAGGTCTTGCTTTATCTTGATCTTAACCATCCAACAGAAAAGTATGAAAATGAAGTATGAAAAGGAAAGCCATATTAATATGCTGAGCTGTAAAAGGCTCAAGTCAACAAGTTCTGACATTTCCAGTCCTACAGAAAACCCACTACTATTAAGAACTATTGGACTATATTGGATTAGTTGGCTGAATTCATGCACCTACAATATTTAAATGGCAATGGAATGCCCATCTCAGACAAAAATAAACAAAAAAAGAGGATACAGGTGAAGGATCCTTTTGTATCTGAATATACAAAATAGTTAAAGTAGATATAAAGCTACTTTCTTTTAATTGAATGAAAAGAAATATTTGTACTAATAGTGTTTGGACAGGATATCATGTCTGCATCCTGTACTGTAAAT
The DNA here is from genome assembly GCA_004027165.1 of Ctenomys sociabilis. Lineage (NCBI taxonomy): Eukaryota > Metazoa > Chordata > Mammalia > Rodentia > Ctenomyidae > Ctenomys > Ctenomys sociabilis. The sequence goes on from PVKA01001536.1 coordinate 77,534, forward strand.
AACCAATACAAAGACAACAATATGCAATGTATTAATTATTGAAACTATTCTACTTATCAGTTTTGAAACTTTTCATTGCTATTTGTTTCTCCATAAAATTAAGAAAACAAAACAAAGAAAACAATACAACAAGAATGAAATAGGAAAAAAAAAGAGAATAGGGCCATGTTTAGTCACTGCACCTCCCAGGCTGGGCTGAACTTGGGATCCTTCTATTTTGGCTTCCCCATGTGTGTGGACTACAACTGTGTGTCACCATATCTAGTGGACTGTTCATTTTTTAGCTGTAAATAATTTCCCATTGTTTGAATATACTGTTCTTCATTCCTTTCACTTATGGTCAACATAGTTGTTTGCCTGGTATAATATTTTAGACTTTTATTTGTTTATTTATTTTTATTTTTTATTTATTTATGTTTTTGTGGAACTGGGGATTGAACTCAGGCCCTTGCTTGCCAGGGAAGCACTTATTCCACTGAGCCATCTCCCCAGCCCCCTATTTTAGACCTTTAGCAAGAGAGAAATGATTCAATTATTATTTTACTTTGGGTTATTATTTGAAAATTCAGGTGTGGTAGAGCTTTGGAGCAGAGTTCTTAGACCAGAGTAAATTTCTTAATTTGAAACATTCTCCTTCAATGTGGTTATTGAACTTCAACCATATGTCCTTGTTACAATCAAATAAATTTACTTATTCAAATAGTAGGTTTCTTTCCCTTTAGCTACTGTTTTGCTGATGTGGGATTCCCCACATGACCAGCTAATATTTACAGCTTTAGAGTAATCTAATCTTTATTTTATTCATGATAGGATTTCCCTGCCAACAAGAAATTCCAATGCAGAAGAATGGAATTTGGACATCAGAAGCATCCTCCCCATAGGGGCCTATGAGATTTATGGTGAGACAAATACTTTTATTTATAGTCCGTTGTTCTCAATTTTCAGAGATTTAGCAGATACAATTACTGTTGACTAAAAGTATGTGATTCATCTTGAAGGATAATACATAAACTGTACACAGAGTTATGCCCAAAGTAATCACTTAACAATAATTAATATTGCTACTCTTTCCAAATATATAAAATAATTATTGCCACTCTCAGCTCCTAAACTCTTGGTAAATCATGCAGCAGAGTTTTCAGGAGTGCACGGTCTAGATGTGGCTCCTCTTGGTCACAGAGCCATAACCTTAAACAAAGGAAATGAAACAAAACAAAGTGGAACTAGTTAAAACAGGAAGTATCTGCCTTCCTCACATTTTTACATCCAGTGAAGAGAAGGGTCCACAAGAGAACCACAAAATATCTTCTTTCCGAGAGAGAAAATATGAACACAAAGTAGCCAGTTCATGCTATTTTTCTCAGCAAAACTTGTCAAGACCCTTTCTGTAGTACATAAGCAGTGTGGTTTGCTCAGCCCTTCCTTCTATGCTTTTGGAAGAGTCTTCCAAATCCACTATCTTGCATTGTTCTTACCTCTGACTTCTGAAGGTTTTTCCTACTCTAATGTGTTTCTTGAAGTGTGCATTATAGAACATACATGTTGCATATACATGTAGCTTTGTTTAACCTGTTTTTTTCCACTAGAAATTGTGTATTGAACAATCTTTTAAAATTTCCAACAGTCTCAGTCACATGTCATATATGATGGCAGTGTTTTTATAAATAAAGGTGCCAAGAATTTTGTCAATGTTTATTTATTTATTATACTTTAGGGAATGGTCTACAGGGTATCAAGTTCTCACTACTAGATCAGGCTCCTAGTTAGATCCGCCTGTTTATAGCCTCCCAAGAGCTGGGATTATAGGCCCGCACCACCATACCCAGTCTCAATTGCTGTCTCAGCACAGCCTGGGGGCAGAGCTGGCACAGCAGTCATAGGAATCAAACTCCTGACCCCTGTGCCTGCTTGCAGGCCCTGTAATCTGCTGAGCTGTTTGGCTAGCCCTTTTGTGGATATTTTCATGTGAGTCACACTGACTTACATAATTCTGTTCTGGGACATGCAGCTCATTCTAGATTCAAGTAGGTATACGTGAGTAGTGTAGGGCCCTGACCCAAACCATTCTAGGAGTTTTGATCTATCTTAGAGAACCAACAAGGCTCCAACCTAGTTATATGTAACTGCTAACAAATGGTCCTACAACCACACTTTGCTACTTTTTTAAAAATTTAACTGTATGTCTATCTGTAAATCTCTGGATTTGATGAAACGTATGCCTTATATTTAGTCAAAACTAGTCACACTTAAAATGACAGTCATCAACTTTTGATATATAACTTTATGATTTTTGCAATGGTATGTAAGGGGCACCTGTGTAGTAGAAACCAGACCACAAAAATCTGTGATGTATTTTGAAACAACTCTAAGAGTATAAACATTTCAACACATAGACTTGATTAAGTTTGATGAGTTGCAAACACTAATTACTCTGGTTCAATCACTCTGCCTTGTATGCAGTACTGAACTACCATCCTGTACCCACAAAACGTGCTTAAATATATCTCAGTAAAACAGAGGATTCAGAGATTTTTATAAAATGTGAATATTGATATTTTCCCAGGAGACCTGCAGTGTGATGCTTTCCCGTGACACAGGGCCGTGCAGCTGCTCACGTTTCCCACTCAGGGGTGATCACTGAGTACATCATTTTGCTAGACTATGATGCTCAATAAGCCAAGTTAATAAAATCCATTTTTCACATAAAATAGGTTTATCAGAATATGAGCCTGTCTTAGTTACTTTTTACTCATTGCTGGGACAAATATCAGACCCTCAAAATGAAAGAAGGAAAGGTTTATTTAGCTCACAGTTAGTGAAGGGTTCAGTCCATATTCTGCTGGCTCCAAGGCAAAGAACTGCACGCATAAGAAAAACAATGAAGAGCAGGGGAGGAGCAGCAGCTGCGGGGTCCTCCAAGCCTCTCTCTTCCTTCTACGCTGACTGCGAAGATGGCGCTCCAGGGCAAAGATCAGAGCTGCTCCAAAGTGGCGTGGCTGCAAAGGTCAAGCTTCTCTGAAGACTGGGACTTATCCAGGGAAGTGGGGCAGGGAGCAGGACACCGGGCAGGGTCTCAGGAAGCTTTTCTCAATTCCTGGGCCCTGAGGGTCTGCAGGGCTGGCCCCCACGCTGAGAACTGCCAGAGCTGATTCAGCCAAGTTGATACAATGCATCAAATAAAATGGAGCCTATTGGAAATTATGTCTTCTAAAAATGGTTTGCAAATTGATCACTTTTTTTCTAGTATGTTATCAAAGGTGCTAGTGGAAATCAACTCATTCTTTTAAAAAATATTCACTGATTTTTCCATTTTACTAGGCAATTAAGCATATATTTTGCTAGCAACAGTTTTGCAAAAAGTGTTTCTGCATAACGTTGGTCACCAGTTTTAAGCCTCACATGACAGTTTTTCATCAAAGAGTTTTAATTTCTTAAATGCTTTATTCATTATCCAATATGTTGTTACAAAACTCCTAGCCCATATTTTTGGATCTATTATCTGTGTCTCTCTAGTGAGAAAACACAAAGTTCAAGTGAATTAAAACAGTCATTACTTAGTCACTGTTCCCTGGGTTGGCTGGGCTAGGTTGGTCTGGGCTGAGCAGCTGTGCGGGTCACTGTCTCACTGGGTTTTGTGTGACATTGCTGTCTGGCTTAGGTCTATTCTACATGGACTTGTGCCTGTGCTCAGGCTGAGATGGTAGCAGCTATGTGAAGAGCCTCTTTATAGGGCGATGACAGAGGTGCAAGAAACAGCAGCTACATGATTCCATTTTAATTTTTACCTTGCTTCATGTTGGCCAATACCCTTTTGGTGGAATGAAGCATGTCATTTGGAAAAAGTAAATATATATGGGATAAGGATGGAAATTGGTGAACACTTTTGAACAATAATCTAACCTATCCTGAAATATGAGAATCCTGCTAATTATGACATACATCTTGATTGTGTGGTTATAGATTGGAGAAATAATAAGTGGACCCAAGGACCCACTGGTCCCACTGGGAGGTTAATCTGAAGCACAACCTTATCTTCCATTTACATTTGATCATCCTAACCTAACAAAGCTGGATGATTTAAATTATTTGTTTCAAAGTTAGCTCACACATTATAACTCATACTCCTAAATGATCTAGATTATTATTTTTCTACATGTTATGCAATTACTCTGATAAAAGGCTTTAGTTCTATGGGGAAATATTTAGAAGATTATTGTTATGTCTACTTGCAGAGATATTGTAAAATCTTTCAATTATTAGGGTTTAGGGCTGAAGAGACTCAAGACTGAAAAATCAAGCAAAGGATTATGATTCTTTATTGCTGACACTGATGTTATGAATTTTCTGGTTATCTGCTTTTTTGGGGGGGAAGGGTCTACAGGGTGTTCAGGGTCTCACTACTAGATCGGACTCATAGTGATCCACCTGTTTACAGCCTCTCAAGAGATGGGATTACAGCCTTGCACCACTATGCCCAGTCTCAATGGTCATCTCAGTGCACCATGGGGGTGGGGCCAGCACAGGGATCGAACCTGTCCCCTATACCTGTTTGTGGGCATTTTAATACACTGAGCTATTTGGCTGGCCCTTGCTTATCATTTCTGATATATATATATATATATATATATATATATATATATATATATATTTTTTTTTTTTTTTTTTTTTGGTATATAAATAAGAGAGTGCCTTCATGTGCTACTTACTCATCACATCCCTTTGAATATCACAATATCTGGTATTGCCACAGATCCATAATAGGTCAGAAGTATACCCAGTTGCAATTACAGACCTTTTGGCCCTTGCAGGAATTGACATCTACCTGGCCTCTTGTGGTTAAGGACTGTCTACTGACTTCTATTGTTTTGTAATCCTGCCAGATTCACTGATACTGGAAATGATATTTTCATCATCTATGCTCAATCTTGTCCCAAAGAAAAGAGCACCATTTAGTTTCTTCATGGAGCTTGTGATATCTTGCACATCATTACAGTGAAGAAAATATTTCCCACACCTTACAAGGAATACAGTCTACTGATATTTCTATGACTTGTATAATAAATGCGTTGTAATATTCATGAACTCTAAACTTCTTTGACATACAATGCAAAGGCAGTTTTATTAACTATTGGTCATATTTTTAAAATCTAGGGAATTATATCACTTGCATATTAAGACTGGCTGCAAAGTATTGATTCCTGGTCATTAATTTTAGAGTCATTGAAAAGTGTCTTTATATCAACACACTTTCCCTGTTCAGACTGATACTGTGTCTCCACTACTGTATTGTTCTTGAGATCTATCTTTCAGATTGTTTCTCAAGTGCTTGGTAAATAGCCCTTCCTTCAGCTCTTTTGGTAATATTTTCCTTCCATAAAGACAAAATACTGATGAGTGGGGACAAGAAGACTGTGTAACAACTTAACTTGAGTCTTGGCCTGTGTCTTGAAGAAATGAGAAGAATGGAAAAAGATCTTGAATCAAGTAAGCATTGCATTGTTTAGCAGGTCTTCAGGTGAGGATTTTGCATGATCCTTTCACAAGTGAAGGCGCTCTGGGAAAGAAAAATAGGTAGGAGACCACTTCTACTGGTTTCAGGGGTTGATAGGGAGCTGGGATTTCTGCGCTCCTAAGGATATCTTCCCAGAGGAATCTATTACTAGCCTCAGAGTACAACTTTTTCCCATAAGAACTGTGCTAGAATGAAGAATTTTTTTTTTTTTTTGCAGTACCAGGAATCAAACTCGGGGCCCCGTGGTTGCCAGGCAGGGTCTTTTACCACTGAGCTATCTCCCCAGCCCAAGATATGTTGATGTTAGCATTTCAGCCTACTTTATATGGCTCCTGCATTAATGATGCTTGGTCAAGAACCACTTGCTTTCTTCTTTTAGCACTTTGATTCATTCAATCACAACCAGTCAGCTCCATAAACCTTATAGTTACAAATAACTACACATCGCTGTTGGTGGCATTATTTTAAGGTCAAGTACCTTCTTTTCATCCCAATCTGACAGGCACTTTGCTTTAACAATATAAGGCCATCATTGCCCCAGTACCCACCAAGATTTGTGCCCTTGTTGCCACCGGGAGAGTGATCACATTTCAAAATGCCATCCAAGAGCCACTTCTATCTTAATCTGGACTTCTCCCAAAACTCATTTCTTGAGACAATGATTTCAGTGCAAATAGTTTTTTGGTTTTTTGCATGTAATTCTGTAAGGTGGGGAGAAATGAGAAAGAAAGAGGAAGACAGCTAGTAAATAGTGCATCGAAAAGGGAATTTCCATGATAACCGACTGTTGAAATTAATCACTGGGGAAATCTAATGCTCTTGTGAAAACACAGTCCTCAGATTCATACCAGTCCAGGAGTGTTAAAGCTATGGTATTTATATACCTACTCAATCTACTATTAATGAAGGGGAAAAACTGCATATTTATGGGCTTCTTCATGCATGAATATACTTAGTTCTAACCCTAGGCAGCTTTTGAAAAGATATCAATGCTGGAAGTCAAAAGTTGGGTGAGCTAGACTAAAATATAGTATTTAGATATGACGAAGACACTGATGTCTGCTGCAATCTCTCATGTTAACATGGTTCTCTAAGACCCCATCATTTCTCAGTGAGTTCTTGCAGTTTTCCCCTACCTTCTGTGTTAGTGTAATATTCTGAATGTGTACCCTCTAGAATCTAGATATTGAACAATAATGACCAATATGCAATGTCAATGTTAAGGATTGACCAGATCACAGGAACTCCTCCCTTCATGAATAGAATTAAGGCCTTTATAAAATAAGCTCCACACAGCACTTGATTCCTTGACCTTCTAACAGCCACCTTGCTAGGACACAGCATCCCATTCCCATAAGGTGTAGCCATAAGGCAGCACCTTGGAAGCAGTGCATCCTTACCAGACAATTGAACCTGCAACACCTTGCTCTAGATCTTTCAGGCTCCCGAGCTGTGAAAAATAAATTTGTTTTCTTTATAATTTACCCAGTCTCCAGTATTTTGCTATAGCAGCACAGATGGTTCAAAACACCATTCCTATTGATATGCTTTTGAAATGAACTTAGAATGGCATGCTGACAAAGTGTGCAAACCTCTGTTGGCTTCACATTTTACACAGGATGAAAGCAAATTTTGTCTTATGCTATTAAAGGTCTTATAAAATTTTTCCAAGTCTCTCCCTTTTCTGCTTGTTTTCTCTCCTTGTCTGAAGCACAGAACTGATCACTTCACTATTTTAGATATGTAAAGGCCTAACGCCACCATGAGTCTTTCCAGTGGGTCCCTCCTTTGTCTCGAACACCACTTTGAGAGAGACTGGATTTTGTCCTGCTTTTCTCTGATTCTCACTCTATGTACATCCTTCCAAGGTCTGTTCTCAGTCTTCCTCCTATCTCCATTCCTGTCCCTACTCAATGTGTCTGCCTTATTCCTACTGCTGATCATGCTACCTATTTTTAAATGAATTTTTTGGTTGTTATTTGTCTACCTCCTGGAATGTAAACTGTACCAAGATAGGGTATCTGTTTGCTGTATATTTTTTTATTTATTTTTTATTTTATTGAAGTAAAAATATCAATCAGACAGTTTCAAGACACCTTAACAATACAGATTCGATAAATTAATACATTACAAACTGTTTTCATAATGTTTTGGTATCGTACAAGGTGCATACATGATATATTTACAGATATTATTTTAGCAGATATCTCTTATCAGTAAATTAAGAGTGTAACTGCTTACTTATCTTATTTTTTATACATGAATTATATCAAAAATTCAATAATTATTTTCCTAGTGGATGACCATAGTACTAGAAGCCGACATCATATCCTGTCCAACCACCATTAGTGCAGATCTTGCCGCTCATAGGATTATGCAGAAGCACAGTGTTATCTATCCCAACTGTACTGTGTATACACACACATCATGATTTTTTCTTTCTACACCCCTTCCTTTGTCTACACCTGTCAAAGGTGGGCACTCCATTGTCATTCAACTAACTTAGGTGCTTGAACTCGACACCACAGTCCAACACAGTCCAGCATTCCACAACAATAGTGAGTTATTCAAAGAAGTTGTCGACCATAGCCATTTACAGCTCAGCTTAATATTATGGCCCCTCTTGCCATCTCCCTGGCCCCCTCTGTGTCATTTTCATTAAACATGTGTGTTTGTTGTATTTACCTCTGGTACATGAATGTCATTCAACAAATCTTTGTTGGATAATTGAAAGAAGCAGTTTGTTAAACTAGTTAATGAAAATGACACAGAG
>PVKA01001536.1:85918-116789 GCA_004027165.1 Ctenomys sociabilis
GTTTTATGATCCTACCAATGCCATTTAAACACGTGTATAATTGTGATTGGTCTGTAAAGTCTATATAGCTTCTTGTATCAGGAAATCCGCCATGCTTGCACGGTAGGAGCCGCGGATAGCGGACGCATGTAGAGGCTTGCATCCCACTCGATAAAGGCTTGCTGAACCCGTTGCTGAGTGTCTGAGTGTCTTCTTCCGCAGGACGGGAGCGGCGCCGGACAAGAGGCGGCCAGGGAGATGGCAAGAGCCTGAGTTCAATCTCTGGTTCCACCAAAACACAAAACGAAAATGACATAGAACTGCTTTTTAAGTTTTTTGAAGACAAGGTATTATTTTGTAGGCCATTCAAAAGTCTAATTTAGTAAAAAAAAAAAATACTTTTCTTTTGGCATACTGAAATATCTTCGAAAGTCATGATACAGTCAAATTTGCAACATTAATCTATATAGTGTACAGTTAGATTTTATAGTACATAATGTGATACTTCTTGGTAATTGATGTACCATTTTGATGCCAGACTATTTTTAAGATTCAATACACTATAGCTCAGGAGACTTATAAACTATTTTATGAATTAAATAAAATAATTTAAGAGTTACATGTTTTGTATATCTATTTTTCATTTTCAGAGATCCTGGGTTACAATAACTATATCTAAGTTTTATTTTCACATACCATATTTTCTAATTATTTTTGACATTTTGTTAAACTTGTGAACCAAACCCAAAAATATAGTATTACTCTGCTGTTTAGAGATTTTATTTATTGGTGTTACTTATTTTATTTTACAAACCTCTCATTCTTTCTCTAATGACTTCTATTTTGTCTTTTTTTTTTCAAACACAGCATGCCTGCTATAAAGGGCAAATAATTTTTAGATGCATAAAGTAAAACATAAGCTTTGTTCTCATACTTCCAGCAACAATTAACCCATAGTGTGCAGGCTTAGGTATTTAGATATCTTGACTGCCTAGCAATACTTTATATATTCATTCCTTTTTGTAGTAGGCACACCTATGTTTTCTACACTCTACAAAATTTTAAATGCATAAAATAATATTCACTATAGGCATAGCATTGCATAGTCAATCTCTAGAGCTTACTCTTTTTTTTTTTGTATTTAGCATGGGGTGTAGAGGGTCTCATTACAGAGATCAGACTCACTGATTCTCCTGTTTTCAGCCTCTCAAGTTCTAGGATTACAGGCCCATGCCACCATGCCAGTCTCCATCACCACCTGAGCACACCACGGGGCTGGGGCTGGCACAGCAGGCCAGGGGGTCAAACCTCTGATCCCGTGTATGCCTGAGCAGGTGGTTTAATCCACTGAACTACTTAGTCAGCCCTCACTTATTCATTTTTTAATGGCTAAAACTTTAACACCAAGTACTTTAAAAGCAACAATAAATACTGTATCGCAGAGATAAGAGTTCCTTTTATTTTGGATTACTACTATTAAGTTTGTATATCAGTTTGAATTTTACCAATAATTATTTATAATTCAATATATTTTTGATGGTGTTCTCTTTATTTTTGCACAAGTTTGAAAATTTATAAGAAAGATTGACGAAAAGACACATTAATACTAGTGTGTTTCAAATTAAGATACACTCTGAAAGTTTAACAAGGAAGAGATATTCTAGGTATTCACATATGACCTTTTTAACCCCTGGTACCTTTGGTCTATTGGTTCTATTGGTAATGAATTTTGAATATAAGAACATTAAACTGTACCTATATTAATCATCAAGGCTAACTCCCAAATATTAGTGGATATGCTAAGGAACACTGTGATAATTGGAAAAATAAATTGCTTGCTTGAAGTCTGAAATTTAAAGAAAATTATGAAGACTGAAAGGAGGTGTCAGGGAGATGGTTCAGTGGAATAAACGCTTCCCTGGTAAGCACATGGGCCTGAGTTCAATCCTGGTTCTGAAAAAAAAAAAAGACAGAAAAGAGACAGCTGGAATAAAATACAAAAAAAAAATCTTTCTTATTACATTTTTAGTGAGGAGAAATAATTCATAAATAACATAGCAGTGAACAAGTATTCTATCTGTTCTTTCAAACAGGTAAATGCCATAATATATCAGCTTTGCCTCTATTTTATACATTTAATGTACATTTTTTTCTCCTCTATTAATTGGTAGTAAAATTACTTCAAAGAATAGTTAGGAAAAATTGAAAGTATTTCAGAACATGGAAGAGTATAAAGTTAAAGCTGGAGAGAAACTTTTAATAACTTGTGAATTAAATTGATAAGAACAGATACTGCACTTAGTCTTAGCCAAAAGGCCGAAAGTGATTATATAACTTGCAAATTATATCTTGTGTGAAATAACAACGACAGCAAATTCAGCTATGAGCAGAATAAAAGTATTCTGCAAAAAAGGAAGAATCCAGTTTCTCTCTAAAATTATGAACAGGGACTACAAAAAAGCTCAGCAGATTGCAACATCTACAAGCAGGTACAGGGGTCAGGGGTTCCATCCCCAGGCCTGCTGACTGGTCCCACCCCAGGGCACGCTGAGACAGCAATTGAGACTGGGGTGTGGTGGCACGTAACTGTAATCCTAGCTCTTGGGGGGCTGAAAACAGGGGGGTCAGTACAAATCCGATCTAGTAGTGAGACCCTGAACACCCTAGAGACTCTTCCCTAAGACCTCCAAAATAAATAAATAAATAAAATAAAGTTATGATCAATGTAAAATTTGAATCTTTTGTTTAAATTATTTTGTTGCCCTATAAATTAATACATAAAAACAATACACACTTCCTACATGGGCAGTATTATGTTTGACACAATTCTATTTGCCCTTATCTATATTTGACTTTTTGTGAGAAGTATGATTCCGCTAACAGATATTGATTAAATTTTCTAGTAATTCACAGAAGTCTACTCTATTATTGTTGAAATTTTCACTTGATGCTGAATTGCTTCCTACTGGTAACAAATGAATATCTCATACCTGAAGTCTCCTAGATTATCTGGTTTGCACTAAACCTATCTCTCTCTATTTTATGCATCATGGTAAATGACTTCATTGCTTATTCAGATGTCCAGCCAAAAATTCTAACAGCCAGAATTATTTCTTCCTTTATTTACTCAAAATCATGGATAAAATTCATAAATACTTAAAATAAAAGTCTTTGTACTTCAACCCAAAACTTCTGCTAGTGCTGTAAATCAAGTCAGCATCATCTTTGTACTGGACAACAGGAACAACTTTCTAACTTATTTTTCCCATTATACTTTGCCCATTTTCAGTCCATTTTCAGTCCATAGAGACAGGCTGTTTAAAACATAGCAATCAGATTATGTCACTCTTCTTATGCATTTAAGAAAACCCAAAGACCGTCAGAGCAGGATGCTAAATGAGTCTGGACATTCTATGCACTATCAGTCATCACCTTCTCATCTTTGTTTAGTGAGCTTCAGTATTCTGTTCTTTCTAATATTTCTGGAATATTTAGACTCCTTCCAATTTGGGGTCTTTGAAATTCCTGAGTGCTCAGCATAGAATATTCTTATTTTAGTGCTGATTAAACTGGTTCTTCACTTGTCTAATGCTAGCTCTAGTATCTGCATTAAAGTAATTTCTGCTCATGTATTTTATTCATCTTTCTGTTTATTTGCTTTTAATTACATACATGAAATCTCTTGTATCTGCTTATGTCATCCATCTTCATCATTGTGAATAAAGGACTTTGTTCACAGAGCAGAAACCTGGTGCTAGATAGACTTTGGGAGCATATATGAAGTATTAGCAATAGATAGACAACCACTAGCATCCCATGATCTAGTTCTCAGCCTATACAACAAAATGATAACAGCAAATACCTTGTTGCCTCTTGACTTGCCACCATGTTCTTATATGTTTGCTTTTTTAAAAAATGTATTTAGTACAAGGTCTACAGGGTCTCACTACACAGATGGGACTCATAGTGATCCTCTTGTCTTCAGTCTCTCAAGCACTGGGATTGCTGAGCACCCCACCACGCCCAGTCCCAGTCATCATCCTGGTGCACCCAGGTGTGTCGCGCGCAACCCCGCCGGCAAGGAAGACGCGACAACCAGCTCTTCTTTCCGCGGTTTATTCAGGACCCCTATACAATCTTCTTCCCCTGCTAGCTAGCCTCCCTGCTTCCTCCTTCCTTCTTCTTCCTCCTTGCTTGCTAGCTTCCTGCTTCTCTGCTCTCTTTTAGGGGAAGCCCGCTCTTGGCTTTGAACCAGTGGGCGTCCAACCCGGAGTGCCACGTCGGCACAGCCGATAGGTCCAGGTACACGGAAGCAACGCCATAGTCTTAGCCTTAGCCAAATGAGAAGTTGTTTGCTATGCAGAGCACTCACCCCCAGGCAGGGGTGGAAGGCGGAAGCCAGCGCTGTCTTTAAGGTGCGGCTGTGCGCAGCTCTCCACAGTAAGTTGTTTGTTATGGAGAGCACTCACCCTCAGGCGGGGGTGGAAGGCAGAAAGCCAGCACCATCTTTCAGTCGCGGCCATTCGCAGCTCTCTACACAGGTGCTTTAATCTGCTGAGCTACCTAGCCAGCCCCGTATCTTTGCTTTTTAACTTTCATAATAAACACTTACTTTTAAGCAGGCCCATCCCTCAGAAACTACCAGTATTGATTGTGTAGAATCTGGCAAATTAGATGGAATCAAGATATGAATTACTTATTTCTAACCTTTGAGCAAAATCTAAATCTGTAAATGTTACCGTATTACACTTGGTGATGACAGTAGATTTATACATGGAAATTTTTAGGAATGATTCACCAAAAGTAGTTATTGAACAAGGACATATCTTTCCCAAGTGTGTTGTGAAATTTATTTTATAATTTTTGTTGCAAATTCCTGGAAAAAATCAGATCATTTAATATATGCATTCCTCATATGTTACTTCCCCCCTTTGAAAGTTAAATACTTACACAGAAAAAGAAATTCTTACTTGTCTTTTTCTTGCAAAGGAGGAATTAAAATGACATAAAGGAAGGTATTCTCATGATAACATAATCCAAGCATGATGGAAAAATGGGTGTAAATCAACTATTAATATAAATGGAATTCTGATCCTATAACTTGACTCAGAGATTTCTAAATATTGCAAGCAAATGACAAATATTAACCATATTATTAGTAGTACTAGTACCATAAATAGTACAAATTTCTGGCAAAAAATAAAAGACATGGGTCTTTGCAAAAAATTTTCTTGAATTTATAGGCCAATGGAGTGTGAATGGGCAAAATATAGTGTGAACAAGACAAAAGCAACAGTCCTGTGATGTGAATTGTGTAGCATCTCCCATCCTCTTAAACAATGGAAACTGAAAATAAAATTGGTGCATGTCTGACTGAAAATCCTTCTTCTAAAGACTATATGACTGAGAGAAAAATATATACGAGATATTTTAAGATCATACACCTAGTCTATTCATTGAATAATTTCTCTTTTCTAAACACCACTAAGTTTACAATCCTGAGAAATATTTGTTTCCAGTGTCTCCAACAGCAAGGAAAGCTAAGAAAAGAAGTGTAAGATAGTGTACTTAGCTTCTGCCTGTGGCATATGAAGCACTTGTTGGTGCCATTACTTGGTAGAAACAGACGTACAGTAGCTCTGAGGAGCTTTCTTCTCAGAGATGTAAAATTCCCAGACATTTCAGAACCTCTTTTGTGAAGAACATTAGTCATAGAAATGGCAGAATATACTAACATACAATATGTAACTATTAAACTCAGTGTTAATATGATCTAATAAAATATTTATGCTAAGGTAATTATCTACTCATTCAAAAGAACGCTTTGTTGTCAGCTGCATTTCTTAAGTCAATGAATAGCTTCCTCCTCAGCTCCTCAGATATGATTCAGTTTAGTTTTTTGCTATATTTAATGGCATTAAGGAAACAGGAGAGAAGATAAAAATGACCAGGAAAGAAATATCTTTCTTTATTATAACTTGTGACTGTGCCACGGTCCCCAAATATTTGATCCTGTTGTTAGTGGTAGAAAGGATAGATCGCTTAGAGAATAAAAATGAAAATATTGAAAGGTGATTAATTTTAATATAAGAAGAACCTAAGAAAGCCCTTTATTTTTTGTTCCCCCTTTTTTCTTATATCAAGAAATTTATATAATCCAAGTTGACAACAGCTTGGTGATGAGCCAGAAAAATGTAGATTTCCCCCTCTTTTTTCTCCATTTTCTTTTGTATACCTTTCCCTTCTTTACTTTCTCTTCCCCTTTCTTCTCTGATTTCTTGTTTATAAACATAGCAAAATCCAAAACAGCTGATACTGTCCAATTTACTTCTGTGTAATATATCCCAATATATTATGCAACAGTATTTTAAAAAAGCATAACATTATGCTCTGCGTTGTGTTGCTAGATGCATTCTATAGCCACATTCTGGCTGCTATTTTAGCAAAAGGTTGTATCTCTAGCATGAAAAATGAAAGAACTTGCTCTCTATTTTCTTTGGGAAAATTTCCTATATGTAGGTATGTGAGTCTTAACCAAATACTCAAATAGAAATCAAACATGCTAAAACAAAACACTATTTTACACCATCTGTGGTTTCTTGGTAAATGAAAGTTGTTTACAATCCTGTCATAGACTTTAGCTGAATTCAATTCTATATTTTGGTTTTAGAAATGTTTTCTTTTGTGTTGAAAGTATAATTAAAGGTTTCATCTTTTATTTTCACTGGTACAAGGCTTCAGTCCATAGTGATCAAATTCAATGAGAGGAGTTGGTACATATCTGAATTCTTAAATCATCTTCCCTTTCCCTCCTTGTTTCCACAGTCTATTTCTTGATTGCCTTCTCATGTCAAAAGGTCTGTCTTCCTTATTCCTATTAGCTAACTTCTATTTCACTTTTCATTTATATTTTGGGTTTCTCATATAAGAAAAGCTGTGTGATATTATGCAGTATTTAAATTTTTTAGAGTCATATATGCATGTATATATATTTTATATATGTGTATATATATCAACCTTTTCCTCTTTCAGATTTTATCACATGTTCTGCCTCCTTAAAAATGTTTCATTGGTTTATAAATTTATGTTCAGTCAGTTTGTATTTATCTATTAGCTATACCCAAAAAATAAAATATCCTGGAGAAAATTTAGATTAGAAACAATCAGATTGTCATGTAATATGCTAAGAACTTAAAATTATACAGTAGAATGCAACATTATATTTGTTAAATATTTACTACAAACCTGAAAGAACTTGGTTCCCTTACAAATCTTAATGTAATCTATTTATTTATTTTCCCTTACAAGAAAAGATCGTCTCTTTTTCTTCTTTTTATCAAGCACCATAAGAGCTTATAGTATGTGTTCCAACTCATGGGTTCCACTTTGTAGTGTTACGATTAATTTCTGAAATGTAAAACTTTTCTTACTTACATTCAAGTAGCTGCCCATAAAATCTTACAGGGTTATATTATTTTGGAAACAGAAAATTCACCCATAACTCCAAACAAACTGAGTAGCCCTATTTATTTTTTCGTATTCTCTACTTGTCCTTTTTATTACAAATCTAACATGTCAGCTCCTTTTTGATTCTTAATTTTTGTCAATATTTAATAAGCACTGTGCTATTATATTGAAACACTTAACCATTTTAATGACTTGCTTTGGAATTAATGTTATCCAATAAACACTGGCCCTAAACTTTACAATATTCAACACAGAGAACATATAATTTAAGGAGACTCTTCCTAGAAGCTAATTGCCTAGATTTCTTCTGTTCGTCTCCATTATCAGTTATGCTTCAGTGACTAGCTTTTGATATCTATGACAGACAGACAGAGTTAGAGAAAGAAAATGGCAATTTGGTAAAATAGTTACTTTGGGATAATAGGTGGAGAGTGTCCAGAAATTCTGTGAGATACTTATGCAATCCTTATTTAACTCTGACTTGATTCCAGAATCATTTAAAATAATTCTTGAGGATGAATTGACTTACAGGATCAAATGTTACATATATTTTGGAAACTTTCTTTTAACATTGTCTTTTGTTAGGACAGTAACTGTTATATTATGTAAGTACTTGTTTTGTTGCTCAATTAACAAGGGATCTATGAATAATCTGTGTAGAGGAAAGATTTTTCCTCTTTGATAAATTAGGTTCTAACTGGAACTGGAAAGCTATGAAAATGTGCATAGTGAGAAATCAGGAAGGAAGAGATGCTGTGCTTAGAAAAATATTCATGACAATACTTTCTACCATTATTTTTGGAAATACATAACAGAATAAGAGTGAAAACAATGATAAATATTTTTTTAATCTGGTTAATTTCTACCATGTGACATTTGTAGAGGGAAGCTCCTTACTGTTAGTAAGATTCCTGACATTGTAATATGTAACATCATAGAATTAAATATTTTAAAGCTCAATGGAAACAAAGATTTCTGGCCAGACTTCCACAAATTTTAGAGATAAAAATATGAAAACAGAAGAGCAAAGTGCATAGTTAAGTTTATAACACTAAAGAGCAATAGAACTGCTTCTACAACAGTTCTCTTTGTTTATATTTCTAGTCAAAGCACCATAATCTAATGTAGAACGAATGTACTTCCTGCCATTTTCATGTGAGACTGATTTACAATTACTTAACTGTTCTGTTTTCTGTAGTTCCAGGAACTTTCTTCAGTGGCCTACATGACCTCAAGTTTGTTTGTTTGTTTATTTATTTATTTATTTATTTATTTATTTTGGTGGTATCAGGGATCAAACTCAGGACCTTGAACTTGCCAGGCAAGCACTTATTCTACCAAGCTATCTCCCCGGTCCCATGTTATCGAGTTTAATGGAGGAATTTACACTCAACCAATTCACCTAACATAAACTAGATATGAATATATGTACTCATAGAACAAATTATACTGGGCAGATCCTGACATAAATTTTATAAATTACTAGTTTAATAGATATCCTATAAAATACCCCCTACCCCAGGCCTGGGGGCACAATCCTATACTCCCAACCCTATGGAAGGGACAAGAAGGAAGTCTGCAAGTTCACGCCTAGGCTGAGCAGTTTAGCAACTTCGTGAAAATCTATCTGTCCTCCCCACAAAAATATATATAATTAAAAATGGATCAGAGATGTATGTCAGTGTGAAGGGTCAATCTACAGTTTTAAGAAAATGTTTCCCCAAACAAACTTTTAGGAACTGACCTACAACATAAAATATGTGGCTTTTCCCGCAGAGTTGCCAATATTGTATGCACTGAAATTTGTCTTTGATGAATTTGAAAATAATCTTCTAACTGCTATGCTTATATTTATTATTCATTTATTCAATTATAAGAGAAAAGTCTCTTGCTTGATGTCTGAACAGATACTTTCTGAATTGTTGAACAGGTTCTGAATAAAAAGTTTTGCTTTCTGCTTTTGAATTTGGAGACTGTCTTTCCACTTATTTTGGCAAAAGAAATATTGTTAAATTAAGAATACAAAGTTGCTTCATGAGAAGAATGATCTCAGCACATTTCTTCCTCTGACAGAAATCCTTATTTTGTATTTGTCGATATTTCCATTGACTTTAGTTTCATAGAAGTGTGTGGGTGCTTTCTTTCCATGAATAAGAATGAGGTAGGTTCATTTTAGAGTATTGAAAGAAAGTTGGTGTCTTCCATACACAATACCAATCTTTTAATTTTCTTGCTGCCTTACACTGAGGCAATGCACAGAGACTATGGAGCAATGCATTAAACTTATTCCCTTAGGATTTCCTTGAGGTGATTATTTTCCCAAGCATTACATTCCTCTTGGCACAAAACTTATTTAGGGGAAAGGGGCTTAGGCTTCTTTTGAATTAGATTGCTGTTTTGCTTTCACAAACTCAAAATCTCTTCTTATAAATAATGACATTTGTTTTAGTTTTGCCACATTATTTTGGTGACAGACAGATAGTTACCTTGTGCATAAACTAAAGGTACAGGATACAGTAAGACAAACATTATAAAAGTAACTCTTATTTGCCCCAAGTCTAATAAGAAAGGCTTTTAAGTTCAAGTCAAGAAAACAATAAAGTTTTAACTTTTTTTTTTTATTTTCTAAGACATATTAACTTGACTTCTCAAATGGAAAAAAACGTGACATTTTTCCTGGTACCTTAAGAGCTTAAGAAACACAAAAGTGGTGATCTTATGACTCAGCCTTTTCCCACCAGAGTGGACCTCCTTTTCAGAACCAAAATATCATTTTTTACCACTGGGAGATTTGGGGAAACATTTTAGGTAACAGAATAGTCCATTTTGACACATGTCACCATTACTTCATTTCAGTTATGCCTCAGGTCAAACACCATTCTTGGAACACTATTTTTCAAATAAAAGCTCTTTGTAGAATACCTGAAGTGGAACTTCATGCCACAGTTCTCTGAAACCAATACCAAGGACACATTGCATTCCCCCTGGAATCCATATCAGGAATTGAAGTGGGCTGAATCATGCATGAACATGTACATTAACCTTATTACTTAAAAGTGATCCAGAAATATGGGTGAAAGAATTAAAAATTTTCAGGAAATTGGGGACTGAATTCAGGTTATGGTTTTCAGAAAGTAAAAGAGACATTGGGAGATTTCTTCCTCCTCCTTTGATCTTGATATCTACATTAAAATAATGAATTAAATAAACTAATTCCAATACAGTAAGCAAGGGAAAAGAACTATGAAGTTTCTGTCACCAAATACTTAATATCTGCAATAAATAGAGGTTACTTTAGATAGCCTGGGTCTCTTTGCTTCAGTAGTAATTAAATGCTTTGCCTATCCTTGACTGCATGAGGAATTTATTTGTTTTGAAAGTGTGCTTTATGACAGTTGTTACACATGGTCTCCAAGATGAGGGTTATGATTCATAAACAACTTTCTACCATAATATTGACAAATTTTAAGCACTCCATATTGTTCTCTTAAAATAAAAGATGTTGTGCATGAAGAAATAGAAACTAGAAAGTAATAATGTACAGAGATGTCAATTCAACATGTAATTTTTAAGAAAGACATTTTACTATTAAATTATCTCTTCCATCCCAGATAGTCAGATTAGAGAATTCTTTTTCTCTTCTTACTTAGAAAAGAAAGAACTAGGTAATTCAATGGACACTTAACATGATTTATATTTTAATGAGACAAGCCTTAACTTTATATTATGTAAGTACTATTACCTTTCAGTTTAACAATGAGCAAGTCTAAGCTCACTGAAGTTCAGTAACATGCTCAAAGTTATAAATATAAGTAGCAGGATTGTAATTCCAAAATGCTTAATAAAAGTTTGATGAAACAAAAGGACAAACAAAAGTGTTGGGTTATACTTGTATTGTACAAAGTCCAAATACAAGAGGCAAGTCATTGTATGGAATGATAGTACACTTTGTATGTCAAGGACCATCGTTCAGTGTAGGAGTATGCAAACTAATTGAAGTGTATGCAGATACCTCTACAGGCTCATTCTCTGGCTTGCTTATGAGGCTTTCATTAAGACATGACTAACATGCATTGGGTTAATTTAGTGGAAGAAGAACAGATAACAGAGGATTAAGGTCTGGAGATCCTTTCCCAGCACCCACCCCCTCACCATTTTTGGTCTTGACTAGAGTTGGCATTATTTCCTAGGTGTACAGGTTCTCCCATGCCCTGTTTTTCACATTAAGAGGCACTCTCAATGGAAAACCATCCAGCCTAGATGTGCTCAACATATCACACGTATCTGTGCAACAATGAGAGAACAGAGATCACATATGTTACTTTACTGCTCATTCTTCTTGTACCCAATAATCTTTCTTTAATATTTACCCAAGCAGCATGTATGTCAGTGTCTCTCTGTACCAGATCAAGAAAAAAGCAACAGGCATAGTGATTACATCTTGGCTAATTACTTAAGTGTTTTCCTTGGATGAAAATTCTCCGAAGCTGAACTCTTAAAGCATTCTCTGATATCAACTATTCTCATTTTAGCATTTTGTTTTCTGCAGGCTTGGACTGATAATCCCCAAATGTGATTACACACTACTCTGAGACCAGCTTCATCAAAATTGAACTAAAATTCAAAAGAAAATGTTGTACACTGGAATAATTCAATATGAACCTTCTCTGTCAGAAAGAAAGACATTTTCTCACATAACGAATATTGTGCATGGAAATGAAAATAGGCCATTTCAAATCAGTAACTTTCTCTTCCTCTCCCTCACCCTTATATCTTTAATTTCCCTTTCTTTCTCTTTGACTTATTTAGCCAATCATTACTTGGGTGGGAAAGTACAATAAAAATTATTCCCTAAAATCAACATTACATAGGCTTAATGTTGCCCCATCCTATGTTTTGATAAAAATATTTCTTATTTATAAATTCATTTAACTTTCCTTTGTGACTACATTATTTGTCCTTCATGAGATAAATATTTAATTTTCTGGAAAATGCAATATTTGAGGACCTTATAAGTCCATGCTGAT
Organism: Ctenomys sociabilis; assembly: GCA_004027165.1. Lineage (NCBI taxonomy): Eukaryota > Metazoa > Chordata > Mammalia > Rodentia > Ctenomyidae > Ctenomys > Ctenomys sociabilis. The sequence continues at coordinate 98,392 of PVKA01001536.1, forward strand.
TTGTTAAGGGAGATGTAGAAAATATATATAATAGGAGGAGAACCTTTTACTTTACTTCCAAAGGATCCCAAGTGATTTCTTTTCTCATTTTTCAATGTCCAGTACTTTGTTAGAGAACAGAATGAATAATTTATTAAATAGAAATATATAATTAAAAAACCTAGTATCTCATTTTAGTACTATTTTTATTATGGTGAAATCCTCAAAATACTACCACTTACTAACAATACTATTTATTACTGTAAAGTCATTGCTTTCATCTGTTAAGCAGTAGGTTTAAAGATTAATGATTTCATTTCTGGAGAGGAGTGAATGCCTCTTTTATGCTGTTGGTGAAAGTGAAACTTACTCTCAAATGAAATCTTGTAACCTTTACTAAATTTGAAATACATATAGTAAAATATAAAAAGATATAAGGACATACTCTGATTTTAGCTCTCTTCCTGAAAAAAATAATCACAAATTACATCAATTGAGCCACTTGAGCAGTGCATTGCTTGCAAACATGCATATGCTGCAATAGGGAGATATGGATATATCCATTAGAATAAAAAATTTTAAGATACATTATTATGTGAAAATCAGAGTATAGAAGAGTGGCTATTGTAACATCATTTATGGTTTTAATGGCTGGAAATTGCATGGAAACCATTTCTGGACTTACAGACAAGTAACAATAAGTTAGGAGTCCTGCTGTAGAAAGGGACTCAGGATAGAGCACTACAAATGCCTTAATTTTATATTATATGCCACTGTGATCATTTATATCTAGACATGTATATATACTTTTCTTATTTTTAGATATTAAGTGACTAAAGAAATGTTATTTGAGTATTAAAATATACTATTAAATATAATTTATACAATACTGACTTGTGGTTCACTCTAGTAAGACATTGTAATTTAAATGTGGTAAATGCTATATTTATTGTACACAAAAGTTTTGAATTTAACCTATAGGAACAGACTTTCTAGAGCAAGAATTATGATCACTATAGAGAACTGAATATGCATAATTCAGAAAACCTGCTTGCTGATACATAACAATGATTAATTAGTAGAGTTTGTTAGTTTAGACCACAACAGCCAGTTTACTGTAATCAATATGACATGGAAAAGAAATAATACTCCTCAGTTCTCCAGGATGTTACTGATAGACTATTTCTCCTTCTCCTCAGGGGGAGGTCAGAGGAATCTAGAGGGCTTTTTTCCAGTCCACGGACTCAGTGATCCCTTGGAGACATGGTAATATTGGTTCGCACTCTTTCAGTGTCTTGGTGTTCTACAGGTGGATGTGTGGATCCATTATCACTGCACTTGGGCCCAGGCCTTGACCTGTGGTCCTCTACTGCAACACCTATACTTGAGATGTAGTGGCTGGATTTTCAGGGTTCCTGAACAAGTAGGAGGATACACTCTTATCTACTTTGAAATTTTCATTTAGATATACACCACTACTCAAAACCTTCCCTGTCTTTTGATAACTCCCTTTTTTCCCCTCTACAGTAAAATCAAACTTGTGTGCCATGAAGCTCAGCTCCTGGCTATACTTGTTTACTTTGAGAGGTTAGGTTAGGGGTAAACTAGGGCCTGCCAGTTTTGAAGATCTGATGTAAGTTTTAATATGTCTCTACGGAGATTTTTCATAATTTTCTAAAACTGAAATGGCTTCCATTCTGTTCATATATACAAGTTTGTATACACAATTACATAATTTCAATGACTACCTAGATGCTGATATATCCAAATTATAACTATTTTCTGAGATTGAAAACAGAAGGCCACTAATCTGGATAACATGGCACCAAAATCCTGCATATTTTACCTTGGAACCATCATATTTTATTAATATAGTTCTTAAATGTAAAGATTTGGTGGCACCAATTTAGATTCTGACATTTTTATTTACTAAATGCATGAAGTAGTAAAAATAAATTATCCACTATAACTGAGACTTGCTTTTCTCATGTGAACATGTTGGTATGAAATATTAATTATAAAAACTGTGAATATTTAGAACATTTTATGTAATAAACACTAAAATTTTCTGAAATTACAGAACTTGGATTAATTAAGGTAATTAACTTGGATTATTTAAATAATTAATTTTCACAGACTCTTCAATAGAACCATTATATACCAGTCAACACAGATAGAAAAATAATTTAAATTATCTGGTATATGATCACCATTGTATAAGTAATAAAAATCATATAATAAATATAACTTTATAATATTTTAATGTTAGTTATGTATAGCTATTTAATATTACTATGATGAATGTTTTTACTATATTATAATTATAATAAATCCATATAACATGCACAATTAACATTGAACAGGTTTCATCTATAATAATTATGGGTATAAAATATTATCACTATTATGGGTCTTTTCTGTTACACATCTTTGTCATATGTGTACCATGTGTTCTACCCGAAGTCAGTTCATGCCCAAATTGCTTGTCTCTCTATTCTTATAATAATCGCATTTTGTTTTATGCTTTATAAACTATTTTCCATATGCAAGTGATAATCTTTATAAATTGCAAATGCCTTTTATTTCCCTTTAATTCACTACTATACTGGTGATTCTTAACTTTTCCCAGGGTAAATTCCAGATTCCCCAATGAAAGGACACAGGATTTCTGCATTCACTCTTTTCCCCTCATGTCTTAGCTACTTTTTACTGGGATAATTACTGGACACTCAAAATGAGGATGGAAAGGTTTATTTAGCTCACAGTTTGTGGAAGTTTCAGTTAGTACTCTGCTGGCTACAAGGCAAATGACAGCAGTTCATGGCAGCAACTGGGACTCTTCCAAGGAAGAAGGGCAGGTTAAGGCCACAGGAAGCCTTCCTCAACTCCTTTATATACACTTTTTGTGCTGAATCACTCTGGGATGGCCCATGGTCCTAGGGTTAAACCAATTGCACTCATTGCAGGCCCAATAGAGCCCCAGGTTGGAAAGGCAGAAGTCAATTCAGCCAAGTTGAAACAATGTATCAACTACTACAATCCACCCCTTGTCAACTTGGCAACTAGACATATACTTCTTTAAGCCAATTTCCAGGTATATCGACATGCTTAAACATTTTACAGCTTGAACATTGAATTACATTTGAACCATCCAAAGACTCCTGAACATCCGTTTATGCAAAAGACATTTTAGTCTATCTCTTAAGAGTTGCCAAAGTCCTAACAGTATCAGCAAAGCTGAAAAGTCCAAGTCCTAAGCCTCCAAGATCTAAGGCAAACTATTAACTCTTAGCCCCCCTACAAAAGAGAAGTTAAACATTTTCAACATTCAAAGGCACAATATAAGTACTGCCATTCCAAAAGGTGTTCACAGAAGGATATAAACAATTGGAACAAAACAAGCCCAAAGTGCAGAAGGGCAAATGTTAAGTCCTGTAGTTCCCTGTGGACCATCCAAAGAACCCTGTAATGAGTTGTGAGCTCCAAAAGCCTTACATGACTCCACCCTGATGGCATTTCTGCCAGTAGCACCAATGGCTTTTCTCTCAGGCCTGCTTTGCTCCCTTCTTGCAGATTTTCTTAGACCATCCACATTCCTGGCTTTTTCAAACTTCTGAAGTTTCCACTGAATAGACTTGTCACTCACAGCTTTATAAATTGCCCTCTCAGAGGCACACTGCCTGGCCTCCCAGGCCTTCTTCTGAAATCGAGGTGGATTTCAGTCCTTATTCTGCATGCACCTAAAACCAATGCCATGTGAATAATATCAAGGTCTGCTACCAGCTGGAGCAGTAGCCAGGCTTCCTTCTCTCTTTATTCTAGGGATTGAGTGCCTGGATTGCTGAGTACTCTGACCCCAATTCCAAGAAACAAATTCTCCTTGTCGGTGCCATTCTGCAATCTGATGTGGCCGCCACCTCCATCCTGGAACATGGGGATCTGTGGTTTTTTCCTATAGACTTAATATGCTTTACCAAAAGTCAATGAAGCCTAGCATATTTGTGTATGTGTATAAAATAATTATTTTATCACAAGATTTTTCAAGGTGAATTTAAGAGATTTGAGAGGAAAAAAGACAAAATATATTTTATGTAGTTTTAATATTTTGAACATCTTAAATATTCCAGGTTCTTCAACAAAAGGGCATATCTGCTTTGAATGACTTCATGTAATGGCTTCACAGAGATATAAAATTATAAAGCAGAGTTGTTTTTTCTGCATTTTTAGGACAAGGTCTACAGGGTCTACATAGTCTCACTGCATAGATTAGACTCATAGTGATCCTCCTGTTTTCAGCCTCCCAAGTGCTGGGATTACAGATGCAAGCCACCACACCCAGTCTGTACTGCTATCTTAGTGTGCCCCAGGGGGTGCATGGGGATGTTATGGCTTGCAGGGGATCAAACCTGGCCACTGTGCTCTGTTTAAGTAGGCACTTTAGTCCACTGAGTTGTCAGGCCAGCCTAGAAAACAAAGACATTTTAAGAGTAGTTGAGCAAAACTCAAGGAGTCTAAAGAGAACTGAAGAAATTGGCTTAAAGTATATGATGACATACACTTATGTCAAATAATTTTAAGTTTGTTTAATAATTATGTTTTTAATAGTTTAAACAAGCTATATTTTTCCTTTGTCCAAATTTTTATATAATGGAATTGTGATTGGTTTATTAACTTACTCATGATTTATGATCCTACTTCTAAAATCTTACCTTGGAAGAAAAATTTGAAATACTTATATAAAAATGGGTACACTTTGATAATACAATGTTAAAGGAAACAAATTGTTTTATTAACAAATTGATTTATAAAATGCTATAATCTGCATTAAATGCTGCATGGTTTATCTCATTGGAGTTATCCATAGTATAAATAAAGAACATAATAAAAGACTGATGAAACTGCAAAACAGACCTTTTGCAAAATGGAAGAGGAGCAAAAGATCAAGGGAGAGAGTCGAGTATTTAACTCAGCACAATAGCATGTGTCTGGCAAGTATGAGGTCCTGAGATACATTTTTGGTACAAAAAAATGAAAGGTCAAGGATGGGTGGGGAGGGTTAAGGGAAATATAAAGATTTAAAATGTGTCATGCACAAGTACCAACTACTAATCATGAAGGCAATCATTATATATCCTGAGTATGGACTTAAAAAGAAGATAATAAATGATGAGGGAAAGATGGATTGAACAGAGAAGCAGGGATTGAGGAGGGGGGATTGGACATAAAAGAATCAAAGCATTCATGTATGGGTAAAAATTCTGTATGATGCATATGATCATGATGTTTATCTAAAATGTACCAGTGCACTTAATGAAAATAATAATAATGAAAATGAGAAAAGGGTTCTAGAGGCAGAGAGAGGGAGGTGGATGGGAAGCAGAAAGAATACAAAGAACAATGATATGTTAAGTACATGTGTTAATGAACATAGATGAATAGAAATGTCATGTACTGGAAGCATGTACTTATAAAATTGAAAACAAAACTTGCCTCTTGGATGTATTCTATATACTCTGTAAAACACTGTAATGCAGCTAGAGACCCTAACAGTCTAAGGCCAAGAGAAATTTGGCAGCAGAAAGAGTGGTAATGGAGATATGTAAACCTGAGGATGGTAAATATTGTGACATAATTCAAAGTAGTGTACTTTCTGTTCTTTGGAGAGTAATAGTACAATGTTTACATTTATTAGTGCCTCATATTTTAAACTTTATGGTGGAATTAATGGATAAGTATCATATTTTACTAATGGAATTTAATGAACAACATGTGATAGCTTTACTTTATAGTGCCAAATTGATTTTAAGTGTTGTACACTTACTTTGTTTATTACCTAAATAACTTTTTATTTTGGTACCGAGGATCAGTCTCAGGCCCTTGTGCTTGCCAGGCAGGTGCTTATGCTATTGAGCTATCTCCCTGACCCTATCGTCTAAACAACTTTTATCAGCTCCACTTTAGAAATAAACTGTCTAATGACTGAAGAAATTTGATCATCTTCCAGGTCAGAGGCAGAACTGAAGTTCAAAACAGGAAGTCTTTCAGGGATACCACTGTCAGCCACTCTGCTATACTCTTCTTCCTTTTTTTTTTTTTTTTTTTTTTGTGTGTGTGGTACTGGGGTTCAGACTCAGACCTTTGCTTGCCAGGTAGGTGCTTCTACCACTGAGCTAACCTCACTGCCCCTCCACTTGTGTTTTCTGCTAACTGCCGTGTTATTGACACTGTGGTGGATTTGCTGAAACTGCCTGATTCATGTGGTTGTATGGATGTCTATGACCACTGTAGTCAGAGACATTTACATTTCAGAAACTGTGATTCTTTAAGCAACTTTTGTGGCTCTGATATTATTTATTTTAGGTAGAATAGAAGAATACACCTTGGTTTTGTTATTTTTGTCTCTAAAACAAGAGTAGAGTCCAAAAAAGATAATTTTAGAAACTCCAGAAACAAAATTCCAAGTCAAAATATCCTTTTGTATCTCAGAATATGATACATACACACAGAAAATGTTTTCTTTTTCAGTTAACTGGTATGACATTTTTCCCTTTCCAGTATCCTTTCCTTGATATGTATCTGATGTAGAAAATTTTATTAATATGTATTTGGCATATAAAATTGAACATGTAAAATACACAATTGAATATGTTTAACATAGGCATACCATCACAATTGCCACAGTACAGGCAATGAATGTACCTTACCAGTTACAAAAAATCTTCCCTGTAACACCTCCCTATTATCTCTTCTCTGGAAACATCTTATCTGTTTCAGATTGTTATAGTGTCTTAGCATTTTTATTAACTTACTTTAAATGTCATATAACAATGGAGAATTTTTGGTTGGGGTATTTTTATGCAATACAATTATTTTGAGATTCAATATATTGCTTCATGTATCAATAAGCCATTCTTCTTTACTGTTGAGTTCTAGTGCTTTTATGGATATATCATAGTGTGTTTCGCCCTGTGTTAGTGAATTACCTCTTGTGTTTTTTTCTAGCTCTTGGCCATTGAAAATGTAACTACTATAAACATGAATGTCTTACTATGGACAGATAATTATATCTTAGATTACCATGGCTGAATCAATGGTTGGATTGTATGAGAGGCACATAATTAATTTTTGATAAACTCAAGCTATTTTCCAAAGTGCTTGTACCATTGTATTCACAAGTAAGTGAGACTCCAAGTTTCTTCTGATCCTAACACTGCATATATTTTGTCTTTAGTCTTCTAAGTGTACAGTGGTGCTGCTTGATGACTCTTCACTTAAGTGTCAGTAAGAGAGAACACTATTTTCTGAGTAACTAATAAATTTCCACTGACCTCAGAGTGTAAAAGCCGTGTAACAGACCAGAATTACAAAAGTTTGGTGAAGAATATTTACACATCACTGATGTCCCTTTTTCCTTTCGAGCCAATCATAGAGTGGGAGATGAAATGCTTACTTTCCAAAAGTAATTTTTGAAGGACATATTGGATTTGGATGATATATTCACTTAAAATTCATGTATTGTAACAGATCAAATATTTGACCTGACTCTATTTTCTTGACTAAACACAACACCCAACCAAATCAAAGCAGAAACTGGCCTATAATAACATTAAATTACCTGAAGCTAGACCTGGGGTCTGGCTGGGGAGGCCCAAAGTTTTATAGAATTAGAAAAAGTACAACTGAATTAGTAATTGAATATAGTTTTCATAACTTCAAGGCTAGTGTCATGTTGCTTCTCAAATGCTGACATACTGCATGCATTAGTTTGAATATAGTTAGATAGACACTCCGTGTGTAAGTAGTGATGGGAATTGCTTATAGTGTCTTCCAAGATGTGGAAAAATATACTTGAGCTTACAATATTCATTTATAGAATTAGGGTGAATCTCTTTTATCTTTGATGTAAAAAAAAGGCTGCATGTAAGAAGGCACTTCAGGAAGAAATATTTAAAAATATACAAGAAGTGTAAAATTATACAAGGAGAAAACATAGGGAAAAATGTGGAGAATGAACAAAACCTGCAGAATTTTTGTTGCAATGTAGCATCCTGCAAGCAGAGACAATTCCTAACTGCAGAGCTAGTTTTATGTCCATAGTACAGAAATGAGAACTAATGAGTTTCCTCTAAATGAATGGCTAGAAAATGTGAAATGAAATCATAAGAAAAAAAGTTTAAAGTTGAACAATCTATCATTCACTAGATGTCTCAGGAGAGTGACAGTATGAAGGAATCTCGGAAATAAAGATTATATAAAACTTTTCATGTGAAAGGCAGGAAGTATATGAAGATTAGTTTGAAGAACTAAACAAATAATACAAATACAAAGTTATCAAAACAGAAAGAACTTGCAGACATTTGAAAAAATCATGTAGGGAAATGACTTATTCATGAAAAATTTGTGTTTGAGTCTTTTAATTAAAGAGGGTTTGGATTTGTATAATTTAGGAAATATAAAATATATGACACTTATTGTAGAAGATCTACCAGTAAGATTTTTCATTGCTTAACACACAGTTTAAAGGATGTGAAATTTAATTTGATTTACAATTTCTGGGGATTTAGTTTCTGGTCTCTGGTTCTAAGGCAGAGGAACATCATGGGGAATGTTTGTTTTGCTTGTGAAAGAACAAAGATGCTAAGGTCACGGCGGGCAGAAAGCAGAGTAGGGGAATAGCATGAGAGCAAAGGGCTGAGGGTCAAGCCCAGGGAGCAACTGAGGCCATACCCAAATAGGCCCAGAAGTGTGCTCCTTCAACCATTGACCAGTCAAGTTGATAAGATATATGCTCATAAACACAACTGAAGAAAGAATGCAGTCACTTTTATAATATTTTATTGAGTTAAAAAAGTGTCACTAAATGATTTATTGGTATTATTTATAATAATAGACCAAATCCATGAAAAGAAAAATAAAACAACTAATGTCCTACATGTTAAAAGACCAAATATAGGTATTTAAGTAGGAGAAAACATCTGGATGGTAATTTGCATGGAAAGGTTATTTCTGTTGTAGTGAGTAGCTGTAAAAGACAGTAACTCATGTCATGAAATACATTTTTAAAAATAATCCCTTCTACTTGAGGTCCCAATCAAATTAAGAAAAAGGAGGGAAGCTGAAAATAGTTATTGCCTTTCACATATCATTAACCTTTCGGGTTTCCTGTGTTTATGGGAATTTGTTTTCAATAATGGTTTGTTTTGGATTCTAACTAGTTCACACTTTTTCAGAACTGGAGTGGCACGGATATCATTTTTTTTTTTTTCTAACATCAGATCAAATACTGGAGCAAAGGTTTGCATTTATTATTGTATCACAAGAAGATTCAATATGAGCCTCCACCTTATCCCTACTGGCATAGCTATTAATTGAGTCCTTCCAGTTGTCAAGAATGTTGATAGTGTGTTCGCTTTGATGCACTGGGGCTCTCCTCATGCAGAGCGGAGTTTGCCGCTGATCGGTGCTGGCCCAGCTCCTTCACAAAGCACAGAGTTTTTCATTCTCTTTTGACTTTGCCTCTCATCCTTGTAATTAAGAATCCTTTGATTTTTGTTTGGCAACTCACCATCTACAGAGAAGGCGGGCAAGCCCAGAAAACTGGCTCTTTCACAATTGCACAGGGTCCTTGATTAAACTGTTTAATTCTGAGAATCTTAATCAAGGTAATTATCGGAACGAGGGTGTCTGCGTCTGCGCCCTCCCTCCGTGGTTTCCTCCAACAGCTGGAAGGGTCTTGGCATGTGGCAGCTCTTCACAGTTGGCCCACTGTGGCAGAGCACTGCCGGCGTGGGGCTCTGAACGCAGTCCTGAGCGTACAATGATAGTGGCTTGTTTTTAAAACCTTCTAAATATGTACAAAGCGCCCTGCTTATTTGGTGCCAAAAGACTAGCTTAGGTAATTTGCAATAATGCTGAATTCAGCCTTTTAATAAATTTCTCCATAACTCATAATTCTCACTCCAAAGTGCACTAATTATTCTTGAGCACACTTTGCTCCCTTTCACAAAAATACAACAGGAAAATTCAACCAAGAGAAAGACCAGAGGTCCTATTCAATTCATGCATCAGTGTTTTCATCGCATCTAGGCTTACTACATGATAAATATTAAATATTTTAATTTGGCTAAGGAGATAATATCAGTAGATAACACAAATAAGAACAATAAAAACATTAGACAATGTTGGTTCCTGAAAAAAGTTCAAATGATTAAAATAGTTTTGAGAACTAATGTGAGCTATAATTATTACCCTTAGCATTTTGCTGCACTGTATTGTTTTGTCCAAGAAGATTCATCAGGGGCTGGGAGCATAGAGATTTTCTTAAGCATAATCCAGACTTGACCAAAGAGGAACATCATCTAGAACAGAGCACTTTGCTCCTCTCTCAGGATGAATAGAGAGCAGAAATGCGATATATATGATCAATAAATGCACAATTTTATCCAACATTTCTCTCAGATTGTCAGGGCGCTGACTGAAGATGACACAGGGCACCCAGAAATAGGAGATGTCATTCCCTGGTTCAAGGGGGTCTTAGAGTACAATGCAATCAGAGGCAAATACAACCAGGGTTTGATAGTGCTGGTAGCCTTCTGGGAGCTGGTGGAGCCAAGGGCCAGGATGCAGACAACCTGCAGCGGGCACTCACTGTGGGCTGGTGCACGGAACTGCTGCAAACTTTCTTCCTGGTGATGCATGATATAATGGATTCATCCCTTACCTGGAGGGACATGTCTCCTGGTGTTGGATGCCTGGAATATGTTTGGACTCTATCAGTGATGCTCTCCTTCTGGAGGCCTGTGTCTACCACCAGCTGAAGTCCTACTGCCAGGAGCAGCCCTACTACCTGAACCTGCTTGAGCTCTTCCCGCAGACTGTCTACCAGACAGAGGTTGGGCAGACTCTGGATGTCATCACAGCCCCCTAGGACCATCTGGATCTCAGCAAATACACTGAAAAGAAGTACACATCTATGGTCAATTACAAGACAGCTTTCTACTCCTTCTATGTGCCTGTTGCTGTTGCCATGTATATGGCTGGCGTTGATGGGGAGGAGCACAGCAGCTCCAGGAGGATCCTCACGGTGGTGGGCGAGTTCTTCCAGACACAGGATGATTTCCTTGACCTCTTTGGGGACCCCAGTGTGACTGGAAAGATCAGCACTGACATCCAGGATATTAAATGCAGCTGGCTGGTGGTTCAGTGTCTGCAGTGAGCCACTCCAGAGCAGCACCAGATTTTGCAGAATTATGGGCAGAAGGACGTGAAAGAAGTAGCTAGTGTGGATAAAGAGCTGGATCTGCCGGCTGTGTTTTCGCAGTATGAGGAAGACAGCTACAACCACGTCATAAACCTCATCCAGTGGTGCGCTGCACCACTCCCCACCCACAGCCATCTTCCTGGTGCTGGCAAACAAGTTCTGCAAGCAGAAAAGTTGACCTGGAGGCTACCAGGGCGGGGAGGGGCTCAATAAATTATTGTGTAACTCTTAAATATAATCCAAACTTTTCTTTGGATTCATGCTTCATGAATGAATGCACCAGACCTATGATATAGCTCTCTTTTCTGATTTCTCTCTGTCAGGAATTTTAATTAGTGGCTAAAAGAAAGATGACCCCCTGTGAGCCATGACATTTCAGGGTAGGGAGGCATCAAAGAGGTTCCAAGCTGGAATTCATACACTGCATTTTTTTAACTTGTTAAACTCTTTCATAACCATGTAAGATCTTGTGAATAACTGCAGAAAATTTTGCTTAATTTTAATGTTTTTGTACAAGATTCATAAAGAAGTTGAAAATAAAATATTTTATTTTGTAACAAAAATAAGTATTGCATTTATAATACTGTAAAGCAAATTTTAATGTGTAAAATTATATTTAGTCACCTCTCATTTGTTGGCTTACATTGAATAAATTTGTGAAAACACTATTTTGATAATGAAGTCATTTAAACATATTGTGTAATTTTTATGATAGATTAAACAATTTTACAATGTTTATTTAAAAACTATTGCATTTCTTCTACATTATACTAAAAATCAATATCTTATAATATAGCACATATATGAGGCATTTTATATGTTAAATGAAGAGTAATAATTATTTCTAAATCTTTCATAATCATGCCAGGTTAACTCTTACAAAAATTGTGCATGTAGGATTCTATCCCAAGCTTTTGTCAGTGAATTGGTTCTAACCTTTTTACAATTTCCCTAAATCTCCAACTGTGTCTCCATTCCTCTGCTTCATTTTTCTGCCCCCTCCAAGTAACTTCTTAATATGTCCCTTGGCCTCATTCCACATTTAAAAAAACACAAAGGTACTGTTTATGTTTTTTTTTTTTTCATCTTCTGTTGTAACATATTTATTTTCCTTCTTCATGAAATCATGTTTTCCTTATTTTATATTTTCCTTCCCCCTTCTGCTAGATCTAGATTACTTGATATCAATGATTATTTCATTGTCTTCCTGGGCTTACGAAAAACATAAATTTTTTAAAATAAGTTTTAAGTTATGAATGATATATCTGCCATTAATACAGAAAGACAACAAGAACTATGTTTATAGTGCAGGACACATGTAATAACTGAAGATTTCTCTATAGTAGTAAATGAGTTTTCTACTATAACTGATGTTAAAACTTTACACAGGGCTGAGGAGATGGCTCAGTGGAATAAGCACTTCCCTGGCAAGTATAGGGCCTGAGTTCAATCCCTGGTTCCACACACACAAAAAAATAACTTCATACAAAAATAATGTCAGTACACTAAATTTCAAAATGCACAGACTAAAGGATATGAAGTGTCGAAAAGGTACTAATACATATTGATATACCTCAGTTCCTCACTCTTAAAAATAGATCAAAATCAATAAAGATATTACAACTAATAATTGTAACTGCACTATTGAACAAATGGACTTAACGAATATCTAAGTGTTTCTCCAACAATAGAGCAAGCCTTTTTCTTAGCTGCACATGGAACTTCCTCTCAAATCGACTGTAATATATGTCACAATGCATGCTTCAATAAATACAAAATAACTGCAATAATTACCAGCATACTATTGAATTATAGTACAATGAAAGAAGTTAATAGTGAAAGTTAATACAGAAATGATGCAAACATATGGGGATTAAAAATACACCTGCATAATTAATGGATTACAGAAGAAGTTAGGGAAATTAAAAAATTTTAATATCAAATGACAATGTTATCTCAGCACACCAAAATTTATGGGACACAATGAACACAGTTCCAAAATGGAAATTTATAGCTGAGACTGTCTACATTAAAAAATGGAGCAATCTCAAATAAATAAACTAAAGGATGCACGTCAAAGCCCTAGAAAACCAGAAGTATTCCAAATCCAAAACTTGTGGTAGAAAATAAATTATAAAGTACATATTAATGACATTGAACTTAAAAAAATACATAGGATTAATAAATGAAAAGTTCTTTTGTTGAAAAGATGAATAAGGTTAATAAACTCTTAGCTGCACTTCCAAGAGACTCATACCCTTACAATTAGTCATGGAAAAGGTAAAATCACAACTGACACCGCCAAAATGGAAAGCATAATATGAAGTTATTTATAAAACTTATATTTCAACAAATTGTGGAAACTAAGAGAAATAGATATATTTCTAGACATATGTCAATTACCAAAATTGATTGAGTCCAGAATCTATCAAACTCAATATATCAATGACATAAAAACAAATTGAGACAGTAACAAAGAAACTATCAAATAAGGAAAGCCAAGTAATTGATGGATTTATTGCTCAATTTTATAAAAACTTCAGGGAAGAACTTAGGATAATATTCCTCAAACTCTGCCCACAAAATTGAAAGAAAGTCAGCAGTTCCAAACTCACTGTGTCAAAGCTCACGTTGTTCTGATAGAAAAACCAGGTAAGAGAAAAGAAGAGTGAAAAGAAAAGTACAGGTCAGTTTCTTAATGAACAGAGGTGCAAAAATTCTGAAGAAGATGCTTGAAAACAGCATGCAACAAAACACTACAAAATGCGTAAGACCAAGTCAGTTTCATCTCAGAGATACAAGGATAGCTAACAAATATAAATCAATAAATGTAATAAAACACCTAAACAGAAGTGAGGATAAAAATCATAATAGCATCTCATTAGATGCGGAAAATTCCTTTGACAAAAGTCAACATTCATTCATGATGAAAAATCTCTGATGAAAATAGAGGCATAGAGTAACTTAACTGAAAAGGATAAAAACTGTTAACCTCATGACCACTGCCATCACCATACTACTACATTCAGGAGAACTGAAAGCATTCTAAAGCCAGGAACAAGCAAATGGTACTACCTCTTACCATTCTTATTCAGTGTAGTGCTGGTAACTTTCCAGAGCAATCAGGCAAGAGAAAAATGAAGGAATTTGAATAGGAAATAAAATGTTAAATTATTTTTCTTTTCCAATGACATAATTCCTTACAAAGAAGAACCAAAAAGCCCTTCCAAAAGACTCTTTTAACTAATAGATAAATTGAACAAAATGGCAGGAAAATCAGTATATATAGTTTAATAATATTCCTATATAATTCTGAAGCCACCAAGAAAGAAAGAAATACAATAATCCTAATTCACAGCAATTTAAATACATTAAATGCCTAGAATGATCCTAAGTGAAAGACTGCTCTAAGGAAAATTATAGAATTCTGAATAGGACATTAGAAAATGGAAAGATGTCCTATCTTCCCAGATATGCAGAAGGATTATTTTTAAAATGATCGTATTGCCAAAAATGATACGTAGACTTAGTGCAATTCCAGTCAAAATTTCTAGAGCAATCTTCACAAAAGTGGAGGAAAGAAATTGTAAAATTTATATGACATAAGAAGAAACCTAGAATAGCCCAAATAATCCGAAGGAAAAGAAAGAAAGAAAAACCACAACTACAATCCTAGATTTCAAGATATACTACAAAACTGCGGTAGTAAAGTCATTAATGATATTGACACAAAAATACATAGATTGACCAATGGAATCAAACTGAGAATGACCAGCATGTTTGTGCATCTTCAGGAGTCTGATTTTTGCCGCAGAAACCAAAAATATGTGTTGCAGAGAAGATATCCTCTTCAATAAATGGTGCTTGGAAAACTGCTTATCCATGTGTACACCTCTCTATAATAAAAGCAGATCAAAAACTTGGATATAAAACCAGAAACTCTGAGTCTGGTGTGATATATAATAGTTATTACTCTTGAAGACCCTGGCTTTCTAGAAGAATAACCACTGCACAGAAAGAAAAAAAGAAACACAATACTTGCTACCATATAAAATTTAAAAGCTGCATAGTAAAAGACACAGCCAGCAGAGTAAGATGACATACAGAATGTGAAAAAGATGTTGTCAGCTACTACTAACAGAAGACTGATACCCAGAATTTATAAAGAACTCAAAAATTAGACCCCTCCAAAATGAAAACAAACAACCACAACCAAAAACAGACAATTGAAATGAATACACACTTACTATAGAAGATGTACAAATGACCAATAAGTACATGAAAAAACATTAGTATATTTAGCAAAAGAAATACAAATCCTAACAATTCTGAGATTGCATATTACTCCAGTAAGGATAACTATCATCAAGGACTCGAAAAACAGTAACTACAGGTAAGGTTTTAGGGCCAAGGGAAGTTGAGAATGTGAACTAGTACAACTGGTAAACATCAGTACTGCCTTTCTAGTAAGAAGTTGAAATTGTAAATATGACTAACAATGTGCAACAGATATTGTGAAAATAGGAAGAAAATGCTCAAAAGGAAAGAGAAACTAGAATAGGGGTAAGAAGAAACAGAAGAGAAAAGAAAAAATAGATAAATACACACACATACACAAGATAGTTAAGATAGTTATATTAATTGCTATTAACTCTTGGGAAAGAAATTTTATGCCTATATTCTTTGATCAGTTTTTCATGCTTGTATCTTGTAATATGAGCAGTTGCTTGGAAGATAACAATATGCGTTGTATTAGTCACTGTTACTGTCCTACAATCTTGTTTTGAGATTTTGTATCACAAAATCTTTTACTTTTTTAAAATAAAGTGACATGCACAGAGTGAAAAACAGTATGACTGTTCCTCAGAAAACTTAAAACAGACATTCATTTGACCCAGCTCTATGTTGCGTCTTCCTGAAGGTCAAAGGTCATGTGATTATAGCGTACTGGTTACATCAGTGACATTCACAACACTTCACTGTAGAAGTGGTCTCTATGCCCATCAACAGCAGCATAAACAAAATGTGCTATATGCACACAGGGGAGCACTACTCAGGTATTAGATAAATCCAAGCTATTTATAGGAAACGAGATGGATTGTGAGATCATAATGTGAAGTGAAACCAAAATTTAATATTTCCTGGTTTCTCTTACATAAGAAAGTCCAAATGTAAATAATTTAAAGAGTAAAATGATAAAGAGATAATAACTCAAAGCATGGAGGTAACTTTGTGGAGATCAGACAGGAGCTGGGGTAAATGAAGAAGAGAAGTGCGGAATGGGGCAAGAAAACCAAAAATGACCAAGAGAAGTATGGACAGGTATTGATTCCCCAAACCAAATGCAATTAGCATATATCACAAATGTAAACATATAGATATAGGCATATATCTTCATGTGTTTGATAATGAAATAATAAAAATCATGCCAGGCTCTGTTAGTGTCCTTCCTCTAAAAACATGTTGCCAGTGTGAATCATTTTGAATTCTAGTTTCCTATTTTAATATATATATATGCATTTCTTAAAAATAAAAAGTCCAATATTTTGGCTAAACATTAAAAATTCCTTAGAGTGTCATACACAAATTTTCTAAGATGTATTCAGCTTATGTATCTGGCAGATTATCTTGACTTGAGTTTCCAGAAATATTTTTCCTTCATTTTTCACTAACTGGTATTGCTCTAGATGACTACTTTTCTTTGAAATGGTTGTGTACATTCATTGTTAAAAAATTATGGAGCTATGTATAGTGGTACACATCTGCCATACTCCCCTCAGGAAACAGAGGCAGGAGGATTACTGAGTGTCTGAGGTTAACCCATGCGACGTTGTGAATTCAAACCTAGCTTGAACTACATAGCAAGAACTTGTCTCAAAAGAAAACAAATAATAGAAGTATATGACTATACTGTAAGATTTCAGAATTAAATAACAGATTTAATTATGTTATTTAAAAATATAAATTTGAAAAGTCTGACATAGCCATACCGGTAACTTCTGTGGGTGCAAAAACATTAGGAGACTATGGTAAGGGAGACATTCTTAATTTTATTTTGATTAGTCTGTGTTTGCAATGCACAATGATTCCATTTATCTTGGTGGTCATGGGTACATGCTGGTCACAACACAATTGTTGGTCCCCTGCCCCTCTCCCCCCTCCTCCCTCCTTTCCACCTTCCATCTCTTGGCCCACTTCCCACTTGCAAAAGTTCTATCTCCATTTTATTATAATTATTTTGGGGGAGTTCTTTTACTTCCCACTTCCTCCATCTCTGTTCCTTTGACCATTTGGTAAAGATCTCCTTACTCCCTGTTGTTTTTAATGTTGCTTTTTGCATTTCACATTTCTCACATAAGAGAAACAACATTGATAGATCAGGACTCAAAGTTTTCCAGGCACCCTGCCCCCAAACTCTCTCTCCCCTTGGCCCCACACACAGCCAAACCCAAAACAGCAGAACAGGTGCACCTGACTTTGACCTGGGCCAGCAGCCATGAAACTTGCCTTTGTTAAGGACCCCACAGATTAGCCCTCTCTTAGCTAATTCCAGCCCACAGTCACCCTCTCTAAAAGATCCTATAAAGTTTCCTGTCCCCCATTTAATTCACTTTTGTCTTGGTCCACCAGAAAGCCAGCCTATTCGATAATCCCAATAAATCTTCTACTTGTGTCAGAATGCCTGGTCTGGTTGATTGCATGGATTCACACATAACACACATAGTATTTCTGGTATATTCACTTAATATTATGGTTTCAAGGTAATCCATTTACTTATGAATGACTCCAGTTTATTCTTTATGGCAGAGTAATACTCTGTTATATAGAATAACACATTCCTGTATCCATTCATTCATTGATGGTCCTATAGGCCATTTCCAAGCACTGGCTATCATGAATTGTGCTGCTCTAAATGTGGGTAGGCATTTATCACTGTAATATGATGGTTTTAATTCTTTTGGAAAGATAACATGAAGTTATCTTTCATGAAGGGGAATAGCTGAAGTAACATTTTGCTCTTGCTGTTAATGTTCTATTTCAAAACAAAAAAAAATTAACAAATACTACAAAGTATTTTGTGCAGTTTCCAAAATACTTTTTCTTAGTAGTTTCACTTTGAAAATCTACCAATATTGCTAACTATTATTAGTGGAATAGA
>PVKA01001536.1:116889-132142 GCA_004027165.1 Ctenomys sociabilis
TTTTTTTTTTTTTTTTTTTTTTTTTTTTTTTTTTTTTTTTTTTTTTTTTTTTTTTTTTTTTTTTTTTTTTTTTTTTTTTTTTTTTTTTTTTTTTTTTTAGTGCAGCTCAGACTTGGAGTGATCCTGCTGTTTTCAGTCTTCCCAGCACTGATTTTACAAGCGTGCTCTACCATGCCTACCTGGACATTGTGATTGCTCAATGGGCCCAGGGGGCAGGGTGGGGCTGGTGAGGCATGTGGTACCCAGGATTAAATAAATGTGATGCTATTTGAAACTGCTTAGCCCAGTGTATGGCCCAACCAGCAAACCAACATAGTTCTTGTTTTTCTATCTCCTTTCACAACAGTGTTTGCAATGTTTCCTAAATCTCTAGCTGGAGATACAGATCAACAGCACAGTAGCTGCCTGGCAAGCCAGAAGTTGTGAGAGAGAGAGAGAGAGAGAGTGATCTGGAGCATCTTTCTCATTTTTTCTAAATCTTTAATGTTTTTGTTTTTTTCCCTGACCTTTCACCTTTCACCTTTCTACATCTGTGACCTCTAAATGATTGATAGTTGTCCTCTTTTTTATCCCCTACAAGGTGACAATCTCTTTCCTATTAGCAGTCTAATGGTGGTTTTAAGACTTACTTTTTCAATCCATAGTACTATATGATCAGAATATTTTGAAGGTTAACATTTTCATTTTTCATATAACAGCAAGGAAACTACAATTGAAAAACCTATTTTTTATGTGCTTAAATCAACAGGTTTTGACATACCTAATCATTTAATTTGATTTTCTAATTTTCTACAATGAAATCTGTAGTTCTTGTACATAAAAAATGATACAAATATCTAAAACAGGAAGACAGGTAGCACATTCTGTCATATAATTAAGCACAATAAAATAAGGTACCACTCATCAAAAATAGTGGGGAATTTAGTAGATTGAACATAGATGAACTTGGGTTCCAGTGTCAGCAGCCTTTGCTAGAGGCACCTAACAATTTCACGAGGCATGCAGTGATGATTCCTAGAACAGGCTTTCAGTGTTATTTCAGCAAGCAGCTGTCTCACAAACAAAACCAGGATGCCTTTGTGGGTTGAGGGACTTTGATCAGAGCAAACCTCTTGCAATGGTTCAGAGACATTTCAGCAGGCAATTAAAAAGAAACAAGGAAACTGACATTGACTTAATTTTCCTCCCTGATGTGGTTTGTCCTATTGACCCTGACCTCTAATATTACCAGGGCATGAGAATTTAGGTGATAGTATATTGCTGTTGCTTATAACTGTGAGTTATCACAATGAAGATAACTCCATGGTTCACAAATGCTTAGAATGGCGAGCTCCACATCTAGCATGATTAATTTCTCTTTCGTGGGACAAAATAGGATGCACAATCTCCCAAATGACTGCATTTGAAACTTTACCTATACCCAAAGAAAGACTAAGAATGGGCCAAACAGTAACCTATAGAAAAATTTGGTTTTGTATAAACTCTGGACATTGGACCCAACAAGAAACCTGGAATTGTCTGTCTCTGACGTTGAGCTGCACACTAGAAGAAAAATATCAGCCTGTGCTCTTTATAGGACTTAGGCAGAAACACATCAACTTCGGCAGACAAAAGCATCTCTTCTCTTTAATGAAGAGATGCTAAGAAACAACACTGTTTTCATAACATCTTATCCTGAAATACTTAGAATATTAAGAAATTCTGTAAAGAGAATCAGATGTTTTTATGCAATTTTATCTAAGTCACAGTATTTCTAAGCAACTGAGAGCACAGGATGTATTGGAAGATCAAAAATTTTAATAAGTTATTTCAAGAACTATAAAACAAAATGTTTAATTTCAAAGTTATTATTTCTGACACCTTTTCCCTAAAAAAAATAATAATTAGCTTGAACTGTTTAATAAAGGAGTGAAATAGCAGCCATCCTGTGTGAGACACGCTCAGCACATCCCTGTGCAGTTTTGCTTCATGTCTGCCTTCCTCTCTCACACAAATACACCTGAATACTTATTTGAACCAGAGATCTCTCTGATCTATATTTCTCTCCTTTCATTTTGTCTTTATTATTCACCAACAAGGGCCTGGGGTATATTCCAGCGGCACAGCATGTACCTGGCAAGTGTGAGGTCCTGAGTTTGATTCCTAGTACTAAAACAAAACCAAAACAAACGAATAAAAATACATAAAAGAACTGCATCAGAACACTAAAAGAGCTTTTCTGAAGCGTATTTTCTATAGTCCTCATGGGAAATTGGACATGATTTTAATCATTGATAAGGGAACGTGGCATACTCAAGACAATACAAGAGAAAAATTATGATCTGAAATTATATGAAAATGCCCATGAAATCTGATGAAACACAGTTTGTATTACACTGATGGAGAGAGGAAGTTAGGAGTTCTCACAACCTGAGTGTTCTTTATGCATAGACAATTTGCATTAAAGAATGCACTTTACTGTCTGGCAACTGTGAAGTATTTGTGTTTTCTGGTCACAATCCTAACATCGAGAACACTTCTTAATTTCATGTTCTTTTTGTTTTGTTTTGTTTTTTGGCAGAACCGGGGATTGAACTCAGGCCCTTGTATGTGCCGGGGAAGTGCTCATTCCCCTGAGCCATCTACCTTACCCCGTTAATTTCATCTTAACGTATTTTCAAATATTACACTCAATTCTTCATGCCCTCCTAACACTGCTGGGGGGGGGCTGTCTCCACGTGATCTTTCTTGCTTCTCTTTATCTGCTATTCATTGGAATTCAATGGAATGAAATTCATTGGAATTCTAGTTACACTTCTGTCTAAAGAACTGAAGGAATTTCTAGAGTGCCAGTGAAAAGTACGTAACATGAAGTTATTTCAGTCTGTCTTGTTAATGATCCTTGATCATGCCATTATTTTGTTGTTTAATGCATACTGATCTTTTTGACATTGAGTTGAATATCTAAACTATAAACTTTTTTTTTTTTTTTTTTGGCAGAACAAGGGATTGAACTCAGGCCCTTGTACTTGCCGGGCAAGTGCTTATTCTACTAAGCCATCTCCCTTGCCCCTAAACTATAAACTTTTGAGGGCCAAACCATTTGGTATGAGTAGAACTAGTAAAAGAATTATTCTTGGAGAGACATGAGTCAGAGGTGTTTCCTGGATTTTGCAAGATACAAGTTTTATAGATTGGGACCAAAATTCTTAATTTTTTATGAGCCTGTTTTCTAATATGTACCGCAGGAGGATAATTCATATGGTTGTGATAAAGGTTTATAACTATGATGAGTTGAAGTAGCTAATTCAACATTTTGCAGATAAAAATTATTTAAATATAACATTACCAATTATTGGAATCCAAAATGCCTAGGATAGACTTACATTTACTCTGAAGCCTCCAAAAGGTGTATTAGTTATTGAATAAGTGAATAGAAAAATTGTTTAAAAAGTCATTTCAATTCCTTACTCCGTTTTCAGAAATCTGAGCACTAAGGGAATGTAACTGAAAATTAAGTTTTGTGTGTAACAAATAAGTCTGCAGAACCATTCACAAGCCAACTGGGGAGCTGTGTAATTGGTGACCTGGGTGAATTTCCTCCTCAAGGCAGTTCCCTGGAAGAAGAAGGAAATGCAAAGATATGCAAAGGGTGCCATCCAGCTGAGCCAAGCTTATTAGTGCTCTCATCCACTCTACCGGGAAGCCCACCTGCTACAGCTCCTTGTGGGAACCCTCTGGGCCCAGATGTCCTCAGATGCATAGTAACAGGCAGTGCACAGAGCAGGATCCAGGTCATCTAGAGGGAGGGTCCCTGTCCAACCAACCTAGCCTCATTTGGACATATGATCCTTACGAAGAAAAGGCAAGGTTTGGATTTACTTATGTAGGAAAATGATTTGTTTATGGATTATTTTAAATAATTGAAGAATATTCTAAAGACTAAACATAAATTAGAAGATAAATTTTCTATTAAAAGGGAAATGACATGTGCACAGAAAAAGGAAAATATTATTTTTATCATTTTTGTCTCAACTCTAAAATTATTCATAGGATTTCTTATAATGAAAGTAATAAAAAATAAAAATAAAGTAGGTAATTATTGTGCTTCTTGAGTTAGGCATGGTGCTCCTTTTTAAAAATGGGGTAGAGAGATTTTCCTTGATATAGCAAAGTATTATTATCATAAGTTGAAACACAAATATTAATTAAGAAACTGGGTTGAGATTTAAAAAAGATTATTTGAACCATAATTTCATACCCTGAAAGTCAAAATCTGACCAACATTTCTGAGATCACCTACACTTGTGACTTTCTAGTTACCTTGATTTTTGGGCTTTTCCTCTCTCCAAACCCCACTGGAAATGTACATTTATCTTTATGTAGAACTCTGCCCTGACATTGAGTTCTAACACAATTTATAATTTTTAAGAGAAGTTTTCTGTTTTGTGTGAAGGTCAAATCTAGGGCTGTGTGCATGCTAAACAAGTGTCCTACCTCTTAGTCATATCCAAGCCCAGATTTACAATTGATATAGGGGCATCAGGACAGGAGTCATAACACGCACTGCTCCGCCAAGTAATTTAGCAGCTCCTACTAAACACTCTTCATAAGATACTTTCAGTAACCCTCTACCCAGGAAGGTAGAGCTGCTACTTCACCCTCCTCCAGATTTTGACTTCATCTCTGATTTCTTTTCTCCTTCTACTTTATCCTCCTTCCTCCTCTTTTTTTCTTTTGTTTTTCCTAGAACAGACAAAAAACAGCACCTAAAAATTATTTTTATTTTAATAACACCAACACTGTGTGCTGATTGAAGCTTATACCATATGTCAGTCCATGTCCCAGCTTTGCCACTGACAGTGGTGAACATGGATAAGTCACTTGATTTCTCTACCCTTCAATTTCATTATCTTAAAATGAAAGAAAATAGAAATTCATGATTTATAAAGTAGTTATGATTATTAAAGATAGACATGTACATTTAAAAAATAATGGACACAAAATAAATAACAAAAGTGACCTTCTCTGGTTTCTTTTCTTCCCTTCTTTCTTCACTCAGCTCTTCACTGTCAATCTCCAAAAACTTACGAAGATAGCTTCTAGTAAACCACTTTTTTTCGCCCTAAAAGAAACACTAGTGCCAGATGTTAAGGGAGGATGTATAAGTTTTTATATTACTAGAAATATTTTGCCCTAGAAATCATTTGTAAAATTTTGGAGTCTAATGCCATTTTCTGTTAACAAATGAGAACAAAAATATAGATATTTACAGATAAATGGGGAACCAACCTAAGCAGTATAAAAATTTAAATCACAGACTATAGATTAATGATGAACTTGATGATTAGCAAATTAATATTGTGTCATTTATTTTTAAAAAGTTTATTAAGAAATGAGTCCTTTTCAGTTTATGGGCCATACCAGAAAAATTAATTTGTGTTAGATTATTGTTCATAAACATTAACACCTAAAGCAACAAGTTTTTCTTCTTGTAAAACTGAAATAAATGCATGCACAGCTTTAGCAATGTATGGAGCAATGAATAAGACTTATAGAACTAGCACTTACCTCTGTTTCTGAACAGGAGACGACAAACAGAACTATTTAAGGTCATCTCCAGAGTGAAGGAAGCTATTATTCAGAGTACAGAGTTGCAATTATAAGACGAATGAATTCTGAAGATCCTACTTCCAAATGGTAATTCTAGCTAATCATGCCATCTACTTGAGATTTACTACTAGAATTACTCATTATGGCTGATGATAATGTATTTGATACTAAAAATTTACTATTAGAATAAATCTTAAGCATACAGATATGTTAATTAGCTTTGCTGTGAAAGTAATTTCACAATAAATATGTATATCAAACAACACATTGTACATACTGGATATGTACAATTTTGTCAATTATGCCTCAGTAACACTGAAAAAAACTTTAAAAAACAGTAATTTCACAGGAATTCTGATATATTTGAGTCAGTTGTTAACTAAAGTAAATAAAATTCCATCAAACTTAACGTATATATTACAGGTAGCATGGGTGATTGGGAATCCATTGCTTTATAATGCTGTTATGTAATTTTTTATTTATTTATTTTTATGTACTTAGTACAGAGTCAACAGGGTCTGTACTCTTTATTTATCTGTGTCATTTCTCCCAGCTTCTGTACTACCAGGAAATGTAATGGGACTGTGAAGGAAAAGTCATTGTACCCAAGTTCTATAGATGCTGATCTTTGTCCAGATGCACAATAGTGGGTGTTTGTCACATCCACAGTGGTCCATTAGGGGCTCATCTGGCATCTAAGTTTACAGTAGCCCAAGATGTATGTATGTATATATATATATATATATATATATATATATATATATATATACATATATGAATTTTTACATATAAATTGGTGAAACAAGTTTACACCAGAGCCCCACCCATGGGCCCACTGAGCCGGTGATGGAGTCCAGGCATGGTGGTGCGTGCCTGTAATCCCAGCACCAGGTAGGCAGAAATCAGGAGGATCACTGCAAGTCTGGGCTGTGTAGTGAGACCCTCCAAAAAAAAAAGTTTACACCAGAGTAGGATTTTCAGATTTTTCTTATGAGGTTCTTATTTTGAGTATAAAGGTAGAGTCATTATTTATTTTAAAAATCAAAACATGGTCAAATGAACCATTTGTAATATGCAAATAAAATTTTATTAAATACTAATGTAATAAATGCATGTTATGATTTGGATGTGAAATGACCCATGAACGCCCCTGTGTGAAGGACTGGTTGCTGGTGCAGCAGTTCTCAGAGGATTCTCCAGGAAGTGGCTGAGTCATGGGTATGTATCTTATCAATCGATTAATCCATTCATGGGTTTGCGATTGAATGGACTATTGCAAATAATCTTCCCTTGATAGAGGAAGTAACCACTGGGACATGCTTTGGAGGGGTATATCTTTCCTTCCTCATCTTCCTCCCTCGTTTCTTTACCTCCTGGCTGTCACAAGGTGGCTGTGTCCTTCTGCTATGATGTTCCTGCTTTGCCACAGGCCTACTAGTTATGGAACAAGCTGATGAAACCTCTAAAACTGTAAGCCAAAAGAAATATTTTCTCCTTTCAGTCTCTCAAGTATGTTATTAAAAACAACAGAAAAGTACATGAATTTATAAATATCATCAATTCACTTGTCATAAAATAGAGTAGATTAGCAACCAGGTGTGTTATACATCACATCACTGGGCAGGCTGAGGTGGGATGATTCCTGCAAATCTGAGGCCAGTGCAGAGTACATGGGAGCTCAAGGTAAGCCTGAGCTAGATAGCAAGATCTTGTCTAAAAAACTAAACTCAACAAAACTAAACTAAATTAAAATAATTAGTGGAGTACAGTACACAGTATTGATTTCAAATTTAAAAGCTAAATCAGTACATGCATATAAGTTTTGTTTTTAAATTTGACTATAAATTTGATCTCTGATAAATCAGAAATAGTTATTTCAAATATTGCTGACTTAAATTAGTGCTTTTGGGAAAAATTATTATCAGTCATCCTTAGGTTAAAATATCCAGAAAGTTTTACACAAATTTCCCTCAAAAGAGAAGGTAACAAAAATAGGACAGAAATAGAGTAGGGACATTTTGGAAGACAAAGGTATCCTCATTTATTTACATAAATTAAAATATTTCACAAATATATGTGGTCACGCCAAGCTTTCAGAATCTAGAGTCTACGAGTGTTATTATTTCATGGAAAAATGTAATAAAGGCTTGTTTGGATTTCGGTTTTTTTCTTTGTAAGTTTACTGTGATTAATCATGTAACCAAAGCCAACAATGTCATTAATATAACACAATAATAACCTAATACATAATAATAACATAATAGAATTTATGTGTGTGATTTTTAATTTTCCCCTTTAACACCCCCTGGATCAGATTTCGGAGAACTGCATATTTTTAGGGGGATTTTGTTGATTTATTTTCTCAACTTGGCATTTTTTGTTTGTATTGAGGCTCATAGGTTGTCTGTAGTGGAAAGATTTGTTTCTAGGACAGAGACCTCTTTATTTAAAGTGTACTCCTGAGTGTTGTACTCTGGGCATGGGTAATTATTGGCTTTGCCATTGTTGCAGATTCCAAACACATCCATTTACTTGAGATGGGAGGATGCAGCATATTTGGCCCAGTACCAAGTTTTCTGAAATGGGCTGCATCATTGTTCATGACTTTACAGTAATCCAAACATTGACATCATGGAAACCAATGAATACCAGCAACTATATCCTTTGTCTTAGTAATAAAATCAGTATCAATTATAACATTAGATACCATAAATATTTGGCAGACCCTAAGGAACAGACTTAAGCAGACCCCTTAACTACAGAAAAGATCTCTGTAATTATAGTATGGAAACTAAAACAAACCAAATGCTAGGATGCACTAAATGGAACAATTTTGATTCTACTAACATTAAAATAGTAATCAATGGCAGCAGCATAAATATCAGCTAGCTATTTAAAGATTCATAAGGCTTTATAGTAATACTAACAAAAATAGAGGGATGGGGAAGTGGGATATGAAATAAAGACAAAATAAAAAAAAAACTGAATAGGATTTGAGAAGGAGGAGAGAAATTCAAGATAAGAGCTTCTCCTGAAAAGTAGAAGAAAATGAAGTGATAGGGAGCAGTCACAGAATTGAACCAGCTGTGAATGGTTTCACCCTTGAGTCATGTGGCATCATGAGTGTGGCACAGGCAGGCCTGCGTGGCCATGTGGCAGAAGCCCACTGTTCACCTGCCTTAGATCTGCTTGCTCCTGTGGTGCAGCCTATGTATGAATTTGCTACACGGAGTAGAAATTGGAAACTTACTGAGGATGTGTGTACTCATTAGAGGTAGCAGTTTCTTAAAAAAAGTTCTTTGAATGTTCAGTGCAAACAAACTTTTTGAGACATATCAGTCATTATTTTGAAAGCATACTTCAAATTTCAGATATTTAATATTGAATCTTCAATATAAAGTATTTTTGAGTTGGCTTTTGTGTTATGATGTGACCCCAGTACTGTTTAAGTTGCTTGTTTTCTGTGGCAAGATTTCCTGTGTTGGAAATCATTTATTGGACACTGATTTTTCTACACCCTCACTTGTCTTACATCTTTAGAGTGAGGAAGAATTTTGAGACCATAAATGTGATTTTGGATTTCTGTGAACAATATTTTGGGTAAATATTCATTCAAATGTTCAATGGTAAACTTTTGGCTCAATATATATTTGAAATGGTTATTGATATGATCTTCCTTGTTCACACCTGAAGTGACTATTGTCGTTTCTTCACAATACCAATTTTATAAAGATAAATATCTAAGTTTTCATATCCTTTTCTTGAGATTTACTTGGTTACGAACAATAATGAATTTTTGTTAAGATTTATCAATTGTTCACATTCTTTTGTAAGTCGCCTCAATGCTGTACTTTGCTGTATTCTTCATGTTCAACAATAGCACAATTTGTCTCTCA
This sequence comes from Ctenomys sociabilis, assembly GCA_004027165.1. Taxonomy (NCBI): domain Eukaryota; kingdom Metazoa; phylum Chordata; class Mammalia; order Rodentia; family Ctenomyidae; genus Ctenomys; species Ctenomys sociabilis. The sequence continues at coordinate 126,378 of PVKA01001536.1, forward strand.
TGAAAGTTTTAAATTGAGGTCTTACATGTTGGAATAACATTTTTTCCTCTAAAACTCATATTTCTGATCTTTATGTATCATGCAAATATTTATTGAATACCTGTTTTACTACCTAAATTTTTATTGAGTTTATACTAGGTGCTGGTGATATAGAGAAGAATAAAAAAAAAATTATTTCCATTAGGTTGGAGTTCTAATAGGAATATCAAAACTTTTATTCCTCTTGAAACTATTTGTATATATAATTTTAAAAATAAAGAAGATGGGGCAACCTACTCAGGTTCCCCTTGTGTCCCTTTCCGACAGCTTTTCTTTCCAATAAAGTTTTGCCCTCAACCTCCGTTTGTTTCAAAAAATAATAAATAAATAAATAAATAAAATAAAGAAGATAAATAATTTCAGTTTGATTATATTTTATCATCTTTATTTAAAAATATACTTATATCATAATTTATGATATTCCACATTTTTCAAGAGCTTACACCTAATCAAAAAAATTTGAAAATTAGAATTTTTAATGCAATGTTACTTCCAGTTTTGAAAATGCTTAATAGTTTTAGCTACTAAAATATTACTAAATATGCATTATGCTAACATGAATAACAATGAATATTGCTAGCCATCATGTATGTAAACATGCTATTCCATTTTGTAATAATATTTAATGTGGATATGACTGAACCAGTCATATTAGCTAATGTTGGCAGAATAATGATATATGATTGAAATAGCTTTTATGGTTATAAAAATGTTTGGTATACTTAACAAAAATTTAGGGATGCATTATTTTTATCAAGCATATATCTTGGATTTTGTTGGGTCATGTTGATAGGTGTGTGTTTGTGTGTGTGTCTATGGTGCTGGATGTTGAACTCAGGACACAGTATATATTAATGTAGCTCTTTACCCGTGAACTACATCTCCAAACCTGAGAATCCAAGGTCTTTAATATCAGATTGTATTGTTTTTAAATTATAAGCATAGCTGTCAAGCATCACATATATAATAAATAGTCAAAAATTATTAATATTGGATCAGCCTGATAGGTCAGGGGGCTAAAGAGCCTGCTTAGGCAGATGCAGTGATCCCTGGCTTGCCTGCTGGCTCTGCCCACAGAGCATGCTGAGATAGTGATTGAGACTCAGCTTGGTGGCGTGTGCCTGTAATCCTAGCACTTGGGAGGCTGAAAACAGGAGGACCATTACAAGTCCAGTCTACACAATGAGTTCCTGTAGACCTTGTTCTAAATACAGAAAAAGTATTAATATTATTTGCAAAAATGTATGCATATAAAATGCCAGTTTGGAAGTTGTGTAAAGCTTCATGAAAATCCATACTTTACTTAGAAAAGAATACATAGATCACTGATGGGTACAAAGCTCTAATGAAGTCATGTATTTCAGCATTTCAGATCATTGCTTGTGAGAAAATTAGCTAAATATGCTCTTAAAAATGTATTTAGCCGGGCGTGGTGGCGCAGGCCTGTAATCCCAGCACTCGGGAGGCTGAGGCAGGAGGATTGTTGTGAGTTCGAGACCAGCCTGAGCTACAAAGTGAGCTTAAGGCTAGCCTGAACTGCATAGTGAGACCCTGTCTCAAAAAATAGACAAAAAAGAAAAAATGTATTTAGTACAGAGTCTATAGGGTCTCACTACACAGATCATGCTCATAGTGATTCTCTTGTCTTCAGCTTCCCAAGTGCTGGGATTACAGATGCATGCCACCACTTCCAGGCTCAGTCACTGTCCCAGTGCTCCCCGGGGGGAAGGGCCAGCACAGAATGCCTGGAATCCAACCCTGGCCCATGTGTCTGCCTAAGCAGGTGCTTCAATCTGCTGAGCTATATTACCAGCACTTTTTGAATATGCTTTTTTAATAAATGCATTAATAGGAGATTTTTAAAAAATGATAATCATTTAACTGTTTTAGAGAGACCTGGTTTAAAGGATGATAAGTTTTTCAAAAATTTTTTATGTATTCCTCATCAGCTGACTGCCCAACATTAGTGTGGTATGTGTGTGAAAGCATCATTTGCACTTTACATGAGTTTTAAACCATATAAATTAACATGGAATAGATATAATTATATGACAGAAGCAAGGTGCAAATTGAAAGCATATAAACTGCTCCCAGAATATAGGTAGTAGTAGATCATTTCTTTGTTTTTTTCCCACTTAATTTAATAATATGCAATTTGAATGAATGCTTGAGGCAAAAACATCTTCAAATCTGTCTATAACTGATGGAAAATCCTAAATATGACCCACTGTCATGTAAAAATATACCATGCTATAAACTAAAATGACAGAATGAGATTATCTTAAATATTGAGTTTGTACTATTTTCTGTACAGTCATCACTTACGACCTAGTCATTTGTGATTGCACAAATCCATTATTTATAGTAAAAGATAAGTAAAGATTTCTTTCCCAAATCTTCAAGCTGAAGAAAGATATGTTTTTAAAAGGTATTTTCATAATGTTGGGCAGCTGGCTTGGGGACATTTTTGCTTGGAACATCACTTTCAATGCTGCAGCTCCTCTTTATCTAATAAAAATACACATTTACTGTGTTGAAAACTAAGAATACAAACATGTCACTTACTTTTTAAACTTTTGCCAAAATACAAAAGTTTACAACATGTAGTACCTAAAGGAGACAATAAAGTGTCAAAAGGGAAATGGAAAGTAAGCATTGTATTAAATATTTTTACAATCTCTTAGTTATGAAGGTTTTACCAAAAGCTCAGCACATTTAAACACAAATTGGAAGAGTTTGAATCCTCACCAAAGGAAAGCAATGAAGAAAGGAACTGGAGCCCTGGATTACAATTAGCAAAATGTTGCAATTTTCCCAGGAAATGATGACAAGGAACAGAGAAATAGTGCTAGTATTGTGAATAGATGAAGGGAATACTTTAGCACAAGTAGTTCAGATTGAAGAAGCCACGACTGTGTCACAGTAGGTTCATGCTAATTATAGAAATTGGAACTACCTCTGCATCTTTTTGAAAATAACCATTACCCCAACCCATTAAATCTTTTACTCAGCCTATTCACTAAAATCTCCAGATCCTTCTATGATCTAAAGTTAACCTTTAGCAAGGGGCACCCTGAATTGTAATCCAGCACCTTGACTAACATCAGTGTCTATGTAATGTCTTCTATCAACCAAACTGTTGAAGATTCAACATCACTTTTTTCTTTAAGAAACAAAATTAATAGGATGGGATAGAAAATTTTATAAGAGCTGATGAAAAAAATTGAGCGCATGTTTCTAATACTTTGAGCAAAATGAGGATTTTGCTCAAAAGGAGTATATCAAAGAAGTACTAGTTTTGGAGAATGGGATGGAAGGACATTGATTTCAGACTTGGACATGACAAATATGAACCACTCAGGGTGATAATATAATCACTTGTGAATATAGAACTACAATTGTGAAGGGGTGTGGGACTACAATTGTGTATTTGGATAACATCAATTTAATTGTTATAGGTGAAATGAAGTAGGCTAAGTTGAGATCTTAATTACATTATGCTTAGTTTCCAAAGCATCACAATATTATCCACAAATATGTACAAAATATTATATGTATATATTCAAAAGAAGAAAGGTGAGTAAAGAGTTCAAGAACCTAAGGTAGTTGAATGTCAACAGAGTGCCCACTTTTGACAGGTGTAGACAAAGGAAGGGTTGTAGAAAGAAAAAATCAGCCTGTGTGTGTATAGACAGTACAGTTGGGATAGATAATGCTGTGCTTCTACATAATTCTATGAGAGGCAAGATCTGCACTATTGGTGGTTGGACAGGATATTATGTCGGCTTTTAGTGCTATGGTCATCCACTAGGTAAATAATTATTGAATCTTTGATATAATTCAGCTATATAAAAACCTGTAAATATAATATCATGCATGCACCTTGTACAATACCAAAACGTTATGAAAACAGTTTGCAATGTATTATTTCATTGACTCTGTATGGTTATGGTGTTTTGAAACTGTCTGATTGACATTTGTATTTCAATAAAATAAAAATAAATGGAAAAAAAAGAAAAGAGTTTTATAAGTTGTTTTAAAGTAATGAAAATATAGACCTCCAAATATGCATTGAATCTGACTTTTTACTGTCTTCTAGTACCCTGACTAACATCAGGGATAACCTTTTATTGTCTTCTGCATACAGAGACTAACTGAATTATTCAGTTACTTAACTCAATTATCACTAGAACAACAAGCCTTTGCTCTTTACATGAATGGTTAACAATGATCCCTAGAAATTAGATGTTTAAGATCCAGTCAAATAGCTCAGCAGATTAAAGCAGCTGCAAGCAGGTGCAAGATCCTGGGGTCTGCTCCCTGGGTCTGCTGTGCTAGCCCTGCCTCCTGGGTATGCAAAGACAGAGATTGAGACTGGGCATAGTGGAGCATGCCTATAATCCTAGCTCTTGGGTGGTTGTAAACAGGCAGATCACTATAAGTCTAATCTAGTAGTGAGACCCTAAACATACTGTAGACCATTCCCTAAAATGCAGAAAGAAAGAAAGAAAGAAAGAAAGAAAGAAAGAAAGAAAGAAAGAAAGAAAGAAAGAAAGAAAGATTATGAGTTTATTATGGGCCAGAGTTTGTGTTAAGTTGAAGATTCATATTAACCTTCTGAATTAATTGTGCTATCTTTATTTAAATTCTGAAGGGAGGCAGCAATGTGGAAGCTGGAGAGGATCCTCTAGGCTCCCTTCCAACAGATGCACCAACTTGAGCTCAAGAAGCCAAGTGAGTTAATACCACACTTTCATATAATGAAAAGATTCTTGGAAGAAGGCAAGAATGGGAGAGTGGCACACACCATCTCTCTTCCAACTCCAAACAGCCCAGAATAAAGAAAGAGGTCTCACTGTTAGGGATATGAACATTAAACCTAGGCTTTACACTTAAAACCCAATACTGAGACGACTACAATAAAACTCAGAGTATAGATAGAGTTGCACAGCCCCTACCCCAGTGCCCAAATCTTCAACTGCTGTTCCTGCATTAGACAGGCAACTAAGGAACAACTTTCACTACCGTTCCTTCAACCAGGAATCATGGATCATCTTTTCCCATGTTTTCACATTCAGTTTCCTAAGAGGTGGAACTGGGAATTGAACTCAGGCCCTTGTGCTTGCCAGGGAAGCACTTACTCCACTGAGCCATCTCCCCAGCTCCTTCTACTATCTTGAGCAACAGGGGATTCCTCTCATAGCTAGGCAGTGTTCTGCAACAGATGCCATAACTTTGTAAGAGTGGATTAGAAATCTGTGTGTTGGGGCTGGGGAGATGGCTCCGTGGAATAAGTGCTTCCCTGGCAAGCTCAAGGGCCTGAGTTCAATCCCCAGTTTCGCAAAAAAAAAAAAAAAAAAAAAAAAAAAAAAAGAAAAGAAAAGAAATCTGGGTGTCTTCTAGTTCCAGGGAGAAATTTGAGAGAGTGAACTATACTTTTTGGTTACATTTCATGTTCCTTGTGAACAACTGTGGATTTGCAACACATCTGACTTTGATTTATCCTTTAGTGCTAAAACAATGACAGCGCATTAATAACAGATATGTGGCAAGGCTAGGCTTAGGGTTGCACTTATGTGTAAGTGGTAAAAGTGAACAGAGTTTCAGACACAATGAGAAGCCTACTTAGATGTTTTGAAAGGGCATGAATGAACAAATCCCATTTTTAGAACTGGAATGATAGATAATGTTTCAATGTGAAAATGATGTCACATTCAGAGAAGTAT